>JAKFHU010000063.1:0-277649 GCA_023783475.1 Daubentonia madagascariensis | reverse complement strand
TTTATCGATAATAGAGGTAACACATCAAAGATACCAGTTTATGTAAATTCAAGTGCATGTGGACCACATGCTATAACATTTAAGTCTCAAAGAAATAACAATCAGATCACCACCCACATTCCAATTTTCATACATCAGCAGGTACACACAGAGATAATCGTCCCTCACACACACATAAATGCACACATAACACAAGAAACAGAAGCCTGTATATCTCTGAAACATTTATTGTTCTTTTTGCCATTTTGATTTTAATAAAAAAATCAATTTAAAAGCCAAGGATAAGCAAATGTGCGCATTATAGTCTGTTGTTCCCACTTCATTTTACCACTTCTATCTGGCTTTTCCAGGAATTTGTCTTTTGGAACCAGATGAGTCATACGCATGGGTGATAAATGCTGTGGCAAATGAGTGATAAGGAGTGATAGAATAGTTCAATAAAACATGTTTCATTTTTCAGTAAACGCTAAAGACACCACACCAAAAAGAGAACCTTAATAATTTTCATTTATTAACCTATATGTAGTATCACTGTCAGTGATAAAATAAATTATATTTCTTGAATAATGCAGTAAATAGGATCCTTTTTGTCAAACATGAAATGTTTGGTCTTGTATCTTCTGGCTTTGTCTCTCTGACTTTGGTGTTTCTTTCATATTATTTTGGGTCTGGAATGAGTTTTTAGTTTATTCAAATCTAGGTGCTGAGATTGGCAACAGAGGCCAAGACAAATCATATATCTGAGGAATAATTACATATAAATTTAGAATCAAAGTATATAAACTTCCTATGCTAAACATTTTTAGTGTTTTTTACAAGATAATTTCTTCAAAAGTGACACTTGCCTGAGATATTTTCTGAGGATAAAGAAGAAAATATACAGAAACAAATCATGTTCTGCCTTGCAGATAAGTTTTTTTGGATATCCAGAAAAGTCAAACCCTAATTTATCATTCTCTTGATGATTCTTTTGTAACAGTTTAAAACAAGAACAAAGAAGAATGGATGGGGAAAATTGTTCATCATTAACTGAATTCATTCTTTTGGGAATTACCAAATAACCCGGAGACAAAAGTCACCCTATTCGCCACATTTCTAGCTGTTTACCTCACAAATCTCCTAGCTAATCTTGGGATGATCATTTTAATTAGAATGAATTGCAAGCTGCACACACCAATGTACATTTTCCTCAGCCACCTCTCTTTTTGTGACCTCTGCTATTCCACGGCAGTTGGGCCCAAGATGCTGACAGATCTACTTTCCAAGAGCAAATCAATTCCCATTGTTGGCTGCGCTCTGCAATTCTTGATCTTCTGTATCTTTGCAGATTCTGAGTGTCTACTGCTGGCAGTGATGGCCTTTGATCGGTACCAGGCCATTAGCAACCCCTTTGCTCTATACAGTCAACATGTCCAGCAGGATGTGCTCCCTGCTCATGGCTGGGGTTTATCTGGTGGGAACCGCAGATGCTTTGATACATACAACACTAACATTCCACCTATGTTTCTGTGGCTCTAATGAGATTAATCATTTCTTCTGTGATATTCCTCCTCTCCTTTTGCTATCTTGCTCAGATACACAGGTCAATGAGTTAGTGATATTTACCCTTTTTGGTTTTATGGAACTAAGTACCATTTCAGGAATTCTTATTTCTTATTGTTACATCACCCTATCAGTCTTAAAGATTCACTCTACTGAGGGGAGGTTCAAAGCTTTCTCCACTTGCATCTCCCACTTAACTGCAGTTGCAATTTTCCAGGGAACAATGTTCTTCATGTATTTCCGCCCAAGTTCTTCCTACTCCCTAGATCAAGACAAAATGACTTCACTGTTTTATACCCTTGTGATTCCCACGTTGAACCCTCTGATTTATAGCCTACGCAACAAGGATGTGAAAGAGGCCCTAAAGAAATTGAAAAATAAAATTTTTTTATAAGTAGATAGGGTATATATGATAAATAAATATGTATTTATACACAATCAAATGCCAATTATTGTTTTCCTCAAATCGTATATTATAATATAAAGTAGTCTCAAATATCTTAATTTAATATAGTGCATATTTTACCAAGCCATGATATAGCAATATTTTCCAGTTTCTTAATTATGCATAATTCATTATGTGTCTTCAATTTAAATAAGGTTCACTCTATTTTTGGACAACTTTCCAGTCATTGAGTTAGTCTGCCAAATTTTCATTTGTTTAATGTTTAATTTGTGCATTAATTTTTCTAAGAGTTATCAAATGTTTTAATAAATTCCTTATATGTGCTTTGTATTTGATGGTGAAACCACTAGTTTCTATGCTAATGAATATTATAATGTAGTGGAAACTAGAAACATTAATTGACCAAACTTACAAAAAATTCATAGTAAACTATAAAATGCATTGAAGTCAACAGGCAGGGTACAGTGAGCATCAGCAAAGTGTCTAACTAGACTGCAGAGAAGAAAAGATTCTTTGAAATGGGGACGTTTAGTTCCAAATCCAAACATGAGTAGAGATGCAAAGGGTGGGTGGGGAGAAGAAAGGTATCTAGATGGAGAGGCTGAGAATTAGGGATTCTGAGGTGGGAAGGACAATGCTTAATTAGAGAAAAGATTTCCCACATGCATGGATTAAAGAACAAAGTGAAATACTTCAGTAAAGTCCACCCTTGTGTTGGTATTCTCGACTCAGTAACTTCCACTCAGCTTTTCTTCCCGTTTTTCCCCTTCTCAGCCCTAGTGAAATGCTCCTCTTTGTGGTTCATAAATAATACTCTCCTAAAGGCATTATTTTATCTATCACTCTGCTTATTAAACCATTGCCTCCTGTATGAAACTGCAAGAAATCTTTGCTCAAAGACTGCATGTGCTATGCCTGTCATCCTTGCACTTGCGTCGTTCTGAGACACAACCAGAGGCTGGGAAGAGTAACGGGAAGAGGGGGGATATGGTGTTTATGGTTAATGGGTGCAAAAATACAATTAGACAGCATGGATAAGATTTAGTAGTTGATAGTGCAACAGGGTGACTATACTCAACAATCATTTATTGTACATTTTAAAATAGCTAAAAGACTGGGTTTATCATATATGGCTTTAATAGTTTTGAGGTATGAGCCATCTATGCCTATATTGTTAAGAGTTCTTATCACAAAAGCGTGCTGGATTTTGTCAAAAGCCTTTTTTGCATCTATTGAAAGGATCATATAATCTTTGTTCTTGCTTTTATTTATATGGTGAATTACATTTATAGATTTGCATATGTTGAACCATCCCTGCATCTCGGGAATGAAGCCCATCTGATCGTGATGAATTATTTTTTTGATGTACATTTGAATTCAGTTTGCAAGGATTTTATTGAGAATTTTTGCGTCTATATTCATAAGGGATATTGGTCTGTAATTTTCTTTTCTTGTTGTTTTCTTTCCTGGCTTTGGCATTAAGGTGATATTGGCTTCGTAGAATGAGTTTGGGAGGATTCCATCCTTCTAAATATTTTCAAATAATTTCTGCAGTATAGGCACCAGTTCTTCTTTGTAGGCTTGGTAGAATTCAGGTGTAAACCCATCTGGTCCAGGACTTTTTTTGTTGGAAGATTTTTTTATTACTGCTTCGATTTGCTGCTTGATATTGGTCTGTTTAGAAATTCTGTTTCTTCCTGGTTGAGCCTAGGGAGGTAGTATATTTCTAAGAATTTGTCCATTTCCTCCACATTTTTGTGTTTGTGGGAATAGAGATTTTTGTAGTGTTCGAAGATGATGTTTTGTATTTCCATGATATCAGTTGTGACCTCTCCTTTTTCATTTCTAATTGAGCTTATTAGAGTCCTTTCCTTTCTGCTTCTGGTCAACCTGGCAAGTGGCCTATTGTGTTTTTCTTTTCAAAGAACCAAGTTTTCATTTTATTAATCTTCTGTATTGTTCTTTTGTTCTCAATTTCGTTTAATTCTGCTCTGATCTTGGTTATTTCTTTTCTTCTGCTGGCTTTAGGATTGCTTTGCTCTTCCTTTTTCATTTCCTTAAGATGATTTATACTTTATAGTAATAGTTTACTGATTTGTGACCTTTCTGTCTTTTGGATGTGGGCATTTAAGGCGATAAGTTTTCCTCTCAGGACTGCTTTTGCTGTAAACCACAGATTTTGATAACTTGTGTCCCCATTATCGTTTAGTTCGAAGAATCTTTTGATTTCCATTTGAATCTCCTCCTTGACCCAATAGTCATTCAGAAACAGATTGTTTAATTTCCATGTTTTTGGATGAAGATGTGAGTTTCTGTTGGAATTGATTTCTAATTTTATTCCGCTGTGGTCTGAAAAGATACATGGCCTGATTCCTATTTTTTTGAATTTGTTTAGATCTGTTTTGTGGCCTAGGATGTGGTCAATTATAGAGAAAGTTCCATGAGCTGATGAGAAGAATGTATAATCGGTGTTATTTGGGTGGAGTGTTCTGTAGATATCTGTTATGCCCAAATGTTCTAGAGTCCTGTATAGGTCCTTTGTTTCTTTGTTTATTTTTTGTTTGGAGGATCTGTCCAGTTCTATAATCATCAGGGAAATGCAAATCAAAACCACAATGAGATACCACTTAACTCCATATGAGATTGGCTCATATCAAAAAATCCACAAACAAAAATGTTGGTGGGGATGCAGACAGATAGGAACACTCATACACTGCTGGTGGGACTGCAAATTAGTACAACCTCTATGGAAAGTAATATGCAGATACCTCAAAGAATTAAAAGTAGAATTACCATTGGACCCAGCAATCCCACTACTGGGTATTTACCCAAAGGAAAAAGAATACATTCTATAATAAGGACATCTGCTCACGAATGTTTATAACAGCACAATTCACAATTGCAAAGATGTGGAAACAACCCAGGTGCCCATCAATACACGAGTGGATTAATAAACTGTGGTATATGTATACCATGGAGTATTACTCAGCAATAAAAAACAATGGTGAATTAACACATTTGGTATTATCCCGGTTGGAGCTAGAGCCCATTCTTCAAAGCGAAGTATCACAGGAATGGAAAAACAAGCACCACTGGTACTCACCATCAAATTGGTACTAACTGATCAACACCTACATCACACAAGGCAATAATATTCATCAGGGGGCGGGCAGGCGGGAGGGGGGTGGAGGGGATGGGAAAAACTCTCACTGAATGGATGCGGAGAGCACACTTTGGGGGATGACCACGATTGTAGCTCTGACACGGGCAGTGCATGGGCAATATATATAGCCAAAGTGTTGTACCCCCATAATATTCTGAAATAAATAAAAATAAATAAATAAATAAGATAAATAAAATAAAATAAAATAACTAAAAGACTGGAATTGGAATGTTCCTAACACAAGGAAATGATAAATGCTTGAGTTGATGGACACCCCACTTACCTTGATTTGATCATTACATATTGTATGCCTGTATCAAAACATCACAGGTTCACCATAAATATGTATACCTACTGTGTACCAATAATAATTAAAAATTTAAAAAATTAAAAAAGAAAAAAATAAAATTAAAGAGTATTATATGTTAAAATAAATAATAAATGATAAAAATCAACACATGGTATATCATTTTTGAATGCCTATTAGGTATCAAAGTATAATTAACTAAGGGTATGATATGTGCTTTGAGTATCTATTTTATAGCTTTTAAGAAAGTAAATAAAATGGTTGTGGATATGAATACAATGAATCTACAAAGACATGCCTATTAATTATACAGGAAATAAAGAGCATCCATCTGGGTGCCTTCTGGATGTTCACAAATTCACCTGGCTCTGCTCAAGTTTATGTTGTCAAAACAGTGGGAGAAGCTTGTTGAGCAACCATGGCTATGGCCATATATTTGAAGGATCATAAAAAACTCAATGATACTTTTAATTATCTGTTACAACTGTACGAGTTAAAAGACAAGCTAAAAGTCTTAGGTTTTGCAGTTACAATTGTAAAATGTCCTTATCTGAGAAGATTTCAGAATGGAAGGAAAGCCCAAGAGGCTCCTCTGCTTTTCAAGGTGCCATTAGTGGGAAACTGTACCCGGATAGAGGAAAGTATAGTGATGGGGGGAAAAAAACCAGAAAACAAAAAACTATGAGGAATGCTTCCTTCATAAAACAGGTTTTAAGGTTTCTACCTGTGCCATATGTTTTCAATGTACCCATAATCCTTTGTTAATCTTTCTTATTAGGAGCAGCAAGACGGAAAACATCATTTGAAATATTATTATAAGTCCAGAAAAATTGAAGGGTCAGTGCATTGCTGTTGATGCATAAAAATATCATCCCCCTCCCATATGACATAAGACAGTTATGTCATGGAAAGATTGATTTGATCTGCCTGTTAGCTCTTTTAATCACATCTAATGAGTGTGAACCTTCAACCCTAAGAAAGGCAGGATTTTAAGCTTAATAAATATATGTCTAAAAAGGGAGGAAAACAAGTTGATTAATTGTAGACTTCATCTCTCTGAATTTGTGCAAATAAAAATCACTTATTGGAAACAGTGCTTAGAAAATTTATGACTTAGATAGGAATTTGGGGCAGATAGCCTGAACCAACCCTTCCATCTTGGGATTCCACAGAAATAGGGAGAAGGTATGTAAAAGCCTTTGGTCTATTCTAGTTGTCCACCTCAATCCCCAGCGTTCCCTTCCATTCTCTGTCTCTCTACATCACAGTCTTCTCACACAGCCACAAATGACTGACGGAAACAGTATTGTCCAAATATGATATTAGAAATGACTGTGTGTAGTGGGTTAACACTGTGGGCGTGCTTCTGTATCTTGACTGCTTTCCTTCACCTTGGCACTGAAATACCTAACCATAATAATGACCTAGTGATGGTAGATTTGGATATATGTATAACACAGTGAAGAGAAAGATACATACTGGTGATAGGTTGTATAACTACACTTGTTAAAATAGAGCTGTAATAATGCTAAATGATACAGTAAGTGTGAGGTCCTGTGTTATAATCAGAGGCAGCAACTTTTAACTTCCCTGGACATCTCTCTCTGGAAACATACTATGAACTAAGCACCCAATGCCACTCTAAATTTTTAATAAGTCACTCTTCCTCACCAGAAATCAGTACCCCCTCTCCCTTTATAGATAGGAACACACTAGATAATCCATAAGGTCCTTTCTCATAGCCAGATTTTTTCTCTACATGAGCCTATTATCATGGAAACCTATCCCTGTTATTGGAGATGCAGTATTAAAAAAAAAAAAAAGACAAAAATGATGAGTGTCTTTGTCTTCATACAAAAGAATTACATTATGTCTCCAGACTGATTCACCCTAAAATGGCAATGGCAATGAGGTAAGTGAAAGGTCAGATACTTTTAAACACAGCCACTTTAACTGGGCTTCCATTGTGCATACAGAGTTTAGTAGACAGGTCACAGAAGTGGTTGCACAATCATTAGGGTTCAGGTAAATATAAATTAAAACCTCAATGTAGAACTATGCCTCACCTTAAAAAATGACTAAAATGAAAATGATTGATAATATTAATTTCAAGTATTAGTGTGGATATGGAACAACTATAGCTTGTCCACATGGGCAACAGAAGTCAGAATTGGCATTCAACTTTGCAAAAGTGTTTGGCAGTATCTACCATAGCTGGATGTGCATACCTAAGACACAAAAATTCCATTCCTTGTTTTATACCCAATAGAATTGAGTGAATATATACACCCAAAGCTTGTTCAGAAATGATCACAATAGCATTCTTTGGAGGCTGATAAACAGCATATAGTATGTTTGTTCATTAAGATGCTACACAACAATGAAAATGAATGAACTACCACCACATGCAATAGTATGGAGGAATCTCATGTAAAATGAGTGAAAGAATCCAGATATAAATGCATACAAACTGAATAATTTCACTTCTAAATTAGTTGTAAAATATACAAACTGAACCTATCATATTGGACATCAATTTATGGTAGGGTCAAGGGACAGTCTCTGAAATGATGATAATGTTCTGTTTTTTGTTCTGGGTTCTGAGTGCAGGAATGTTTTTATTTCTGAAAATTTCACTTGATGGTTACATATGTGTGTGTATGTATATCTTAAAAGGTTTTTACAAAACAAAAGCTATTTACTATCAGATTGTAGGCAACTTCAGGATTTCATTATTAGTTTTCAAATCTCTAGTAGTTTCTAGTACACAAAACATTTTCAAGCTATACTTGCTAAATAAATAAAGCACACAACTCTTATAGAGTATTTCAATTTTGTGAATTTTCAGACATCACTTTAGTGTAAACACACTACTACGTTCTATGAGAGTATATAAGAGAGTTATCTTTTTAAAGACAATGTGCTATTTGATTTTTGCATTTTTGAAACTTCTATTTTAACTTATTTAGCATTCAGGGTGGATTCGATGAAACTCGATGTCTGGGAAACTCCAGAAGTTTACTCATCAGCCCTGGGTTTCAGATTTTGCATCATATAATGAGTTTGAGACAACTCACGACATATGTGATAATGTACCAAATAGATGATAATATGTGCTGCTTATTAGATAATATAAAATACCTGACCAAGCCCAAAAGCCTTTTATTTAAGGTTAAATCTCCTGTCCTTAAAGGTATTTTCTTAAAATATATTTTAATAAAACCCTTGGACAGGATAAATTATGTGTGTCTAATTTTTACTAATTTTAGACTTATTATGGTTTGAAGAATTGTGTATAAGCCAAATGGCCATTAGCAGAGGATAAATTAAAGAAATTAGTGTACAGAAATAGAAATGAATGGGTTGTCTCTAATATTATTATTTATGTATAATGTGTTGATTCTTACATCATTTTTGTTTAAAAATTAGAAATCCAATATCATAGACCAAAAAACCTGGTTCTCCTTAGGCAATGTGATTATAGTTAATTTTTGCTGCCTTTTACAAAAATCTTACTTTGTGAATGTGTTTAGGGAAGAGGGCTTGTGTATACTTGTCTGTGTAAGTGTGTGAGGGTGAATGAGTATTTGTCGCGAGTATGTAATTAAAAAAATTTGCCTCTGTAGATATTGGTGAGCTGGAAATTATGCTGGTTAACTGGAGTCATTTTACTATTGCTAATTAGGCATAATATTGGGCATTAAACTAGATAAGAACAAAAGAAGCAAATTTAAAAGGTCTATATTTTTTTCTTAATCCCAGTACCTGTATAAAATATTAGATGCTATACCAATATTATATCTGCCACTTATTCCTGTGAGACCAATTGTTCAACATCTAGGGACCAGACACAGAGCTAGTTATATAACCCAGGCCAGTCAGGACACATGCTGAACCTTTGTGCTGATAAATCTGTATCCAATAAAGAAGCCAACAGTTTTGTATCAGGTACTAATATTTTTGGATGTTTTTCTAATTTATTTTGAATTATCTTTAGCATCTTATAAAACCAAAGGAGACTATAAAACAATGTGAACATTTATTTTAATTACTGTAATCTTTCTGTTTATGATCTTAAGTACATATATATTAAATACATAGCAGGGAGTAAAATAAAAAGCTAGCATGGGCTATAGATGTGGCCATATTATATTTTAATCTCTTACCTGTACTTTTATATATTTTTTAAAAGTAATATTATATTATAAAGGAAATCATTATTTTTAACTATATGTCAATAGGGACAGATATCTAGATGAGTTTAAGCCAAGGTTTTGGAGACCTGCACATTGATTGCTGTACCATTATTCAGAGGTCATTGTTTTTTTGATCTTCATCTATGTTAAACTTCACTTTTCTTATATCTCCACAGAACAGAAGGGGACATGTATGGTATTATATAGGTTATAATGGTTTGGATGAAATAAAACAGCAGGAACTAGAATTCAATTGGGCTCCCAAGTACTGCTAACTTTTTCCTTAACCAAAAACCAGAGGATTTCAGAGGTATGCAAGAGAAACAGGGATCAAAGAACACAATAAAACAATGTTGATGAAAAGTCCTCTTTTCCTTTGGGTAGATACCCAATAGCAGGATTGCTAGACTGAATGGTAGGTCTACTTTTAGTTCTTTGAGGAATCTCCATACTGTTGTTTTCCATACAGCTTGTACTAATTTGCAGTCCCACCAACAGTATATAAGCATTTGTTTCTATCTGCGTCCACACCAGCATCTATTGTTCTTGAACTTTTTAATAAAAGCCATTCTAACTGGGGTAAGGTGATATCTTATTGTGGTTTTACAATTTCTGAGGAATTGGGATGGGGAAAAACAGTTAAGAAATGAATCTCTCTATGGTTAAGGGACTGTGGACATAAGAATATTCTTACACATCTTATCTGTTGGTGAATAGATCATGTGGATTCTAGTTGATCAGTGCAGAGGACTCATATAGTAAACCGTAGTCCTTTCTTGCCTCTTTACCACCTGTGCTATCACCATCCCTACAATTAGGTTCAAAATGTGCTTTATAATCTCCCCTGATCAATAGTAGCTTTCAGAGGGGAGCGTGGTTAGCCTTGGCATATTCCTATCTGTCCACTCTAGCTTACTGCTCATGGAGACCCTTCTACTCGCTTCTCTAGCAACCACCGGCCTTTCTACTCCAGTGGTTTTGTGAGCCACAGGCTCTGTGTATCCCAGTGACAATGGGATGAAGGCTTGCTTATTGATGCCAGATAGGACCTGAGTGATTAATGGGACCTGAGTGGATGAAGGTTATATGTAGGAATCTGCCATAGCTCGGCCTACTCCACACTTTGGATGATGACAGAAAAATAAGGGACATATTCATTATTTGCACTTCTCACTTAACTATGTTTCCTTAGTACAGGATATAACATTTCTACAAAATTGAGAACAACAATTCTGTAAGAAGATGTGGACTACCTGGATGAACTAATTGCAAGAACTATTACCTTGAACTCTGAGGACATCAATTCAATAATATATCAGAAGTACCAAAACTCATCATCAACATAAGAAATAATAGGTTTTCATGAAAATAGCATGATTCAATTTGGATAAAAGGGCTACAACCTCTGTATTGTGCCTTACCTATATAAGAGATATCTTTGTTTTATCGATTTACATTAAATCGGGTATATTCAGGTAGAGTCAATTTATTTTAAACAACCCTAGCATTGTTTATATTGTCTCTTTTAATTACAACAAAAAAAGGACCAACAGTTTGACTATTAACATAGTAAGATGATGTTAATCATCCACTTCTATTTTCTTCTGTCCCAACCAGGGACTTCCGGATCTGAGTGATGACCGTTGAGAACTGCACTGTGTTTACAGACTTTGTGTTCTTAGGACTTTCTGGCAGACAGGATGTGCAACAGGGGCTCTTTGTACTTTTCCTCTTGGTTTATGGCATAACTATGATTGCCAATCTAGGGATGATCCTGCTGATCCAGATGGAGCCCAGACTTCACACACCCATGTACTATTTCCTGAGCAATTTGTCTTTCTGTGATGTCTGCTACTCCTCCACTGTCTCTCCCAAGATGCTGGCTGATTTCTTATCTCAGCAAAAGAGGATTCCATATAACCTATGCGAGATTCAGATGTATTTTTTTGGGGCCTTTGGAGACGTGGAATGTCTGATGTTGGCTGTCATGGCTTACGATCGTTATGTTGCCATCTGCAGTCCACTTCTTTACACAATCACAATGTCTTGGAGGGTGTGTACCCAGCTAGTGGTTGTTGCCTACCTTGTAGGCTTGGTGGATTCTGCAATCCATACCTCCTGCACATTTAGGTTGTCATTTTGTAATTCTAATGTCATCAATCACTTTTTCTGTGACATTCCACCCTTGCTAGCCCTCTCTTGCTCTGATACATCCATCAATGAGATAGTGATGTTCACTCTCATTGGCTGTGTTGTGGGCTGTAGCATTGTCACTGTCCTTCTCTCCTATGGCTACATCATAGCTACCATCCTTAGAATGAAGTCTGCAGAGGGAAGATGCAAAGCTTTCTCTACCTGTGCTTCCCACTTGATGGCTGTGGTTGTATTTCATGGCACACTCCTGTTCATGTATTTCCGACCCAGCTCGAGTTACTCAATGAACACAGACAAAATGGCCTCTGTTTTCTACACGGTTGTCATACCTATGTTAAATCCGCTGATCTACAGCTTAAGGAATAAGGATGTGAAAGGTGCTCTGAAAAAAGCAATAAACATTAAATTATTTTCTGGATGAAACTGTGATGCTCATTCAAAAATATTAAAAGATTCGGAGAGTTGAATTTCCTGTGCTTTGACATAGGTTCCTGTAGTCTCACCAAAACAACATTCAAGGTATTTGCAGTTATTTACCTTATGCCTAAATTGTGTGTAGGGGGCAGGAATTATTGGTTTCAGTCTTCCCTCTAAACCAGGGAGGGTTAGAAACAGGCACATTTTGTTGTTTTGCAGAGAGGGTCTTTTTATACCTCCCTTCTCCATTCATGAGTATATCCCAGTGAGATATCATGGACTATAGCAAACCCTCTTCCCACATCAACCTGCCTAAGTTTCCAATTTAATTAAAAAATGAGTTTAATAAACATAGTTGCCCAGCCAAAGGGAGTTTTAGAGAATCAAACAGTTTAGTTTGTGTTCTTCCTACATAATAGTATTACCATATAAATGTCCAACACAACACTTTGAAGTAAACAGGTCCAAAAAATGAATAAGAATAAATAAGAAATCTCTTGCTCTAGACTCAAAAGTCTATAAAGGCAAGGCCCTTGTCTGTCTTGTTCCCCATTGTTTCTGCTTTGCTATTTATAATGTTTGGCTCCAGGATGACATTTAAAAGCAGTTATTTAACAAATAAATCAATGCCCCTTGCAAAAATGACACAAAAAAGAGGCTTTGTAAATTTACCAGAAAAAACACTCCTTTCCCTTTTATTTTATTCTAGTACGGTCACCTTAGATGAAATCCATCAACGCCTTCTTGCCTTTTGGCCTAGGCTTGAAATAAGTTATCAGGACAGAGATCATTTGATATAAAGAACATCTCTTCTTGGACCCACTGTTCCTCACCAGTTTGCCCCAGTTATGTCGGCAGATGTCCCCAGGATCAGCAGCTGCAGAGATTTATTATACCTTGTAGTCTGAGAATCAGCCTGTGGCTCTCCTTCTTGCCCTCATTCTGGAGAACAGGTGTGGTGCTATTGACAACTATACAGCAGCTGCACAGATGGAAGTCAGCAGTGAAGAATGTGGACCTTCTCCAAAGGCCTCTGGAAAAGGGGCCTTAATCTCCCTTGATGAGTTCATAGCATTATACTATGGTAATGTCTAATGTTAGTGAAAATTTTTAAAATTTTTAAATTGCCCAATTGATAGAGGTTAAGTTGTAAAGTAAGAGATATTAACATAAATATAGTTCAGTGGAAGAACCCACAAAAACAAGTCATATTTGCATTACTATATCATTTATAATCATTTATATTGCCTCTCTGTGTATCTATGAAATAAACTGGAATCCTAGTCTAAACAAAATGTTAACAGTGGTCATCTCTTAATGGTTGGATATTAGGTAATCCTACAATAAATTCCATAATTTAATAATTGCATATGTTGTTTGTACTGTAATCACTTAGCAATTGTAATCCATCTGTGAAAAATATAACATAATTTTAGGTTATCAAGAGCATTCATTTTATTTTAGGTTGTTGTCATGACAGAAAAATAGAGGCATCTTGTATGGTCCCAGGAGGACAAGGTAATGGGTTAACAGGGTTTTTCATTTAGGTCGATTTACATGTTTTAGTTATTAAATGCATTGAGCATTACATGCTTCAAAAAGCCATAGGAATGAAATGACTCCTTAAAAACATAAAATTTTTAGCAGGATATTTGTAGCTCTCTGACCAGACACCTTAGGACTTATTTTTTCTGACCCTGACTTCAGTCCTGGTTAGAACTGAGTATAGGTTTGTTCCTGGCTACCCATGCTGGCCACACCATTCCCATGTTTAGGTCAGATGCCTGAAACTATACTATTGATTTAAGTCCCACACCCCACAGTCCCAAGAAGTGTGTTTAGATAATAAATCCATGAGGATGTCATTTTATGTTATCCTCTGAGGCCCTATCCCAAGGGCTGTGGCTGAAATGGCATACTTAGCTACAAAGGAAACAATATCTGTCTATGGTGAACCCATGCACTTCAGAGAACATTTCCTGTGCAGAATTTAGGGCAAAGCACTTAGTTCTCATTCCTGGCATCTCAGGAAACCATTCCAGTCTCTCCTACTGAAAGCTCACATTACTCATACACAACCTCACCACTGATCTGTGTGGACAAATCCCTTCTTGTGAAAATACATCCCACCTAGGTAAATGGACCTGTGGTCTACATTTACAGCCCAGCATTTATTTTCATTATCAGAAGGTTTTCCTCTCCAATTCATCCTCTACTCCAGCATTCAACTTCACCTTTGGCTTTGAGACTGTCTGTCGACTTTCTAACCACCCTTTCTCTCTGGACCACAACCCAGCAGCCAACCAGCTACTTGTCCCGCTGTTCATGGACTCCAATTCCCATCCCTGGCTCTCAGAGCAGAGCTTCCCTCAGAAATTTTAGCTGTTTGTTTACCAATCAAGAGATTTCAGACTCAAGATATTCTTAAGTAAATATTTCATAAGCCAGATTTTAAATTAGTCAATATTTGCAAATTGTTTTTAAAAAGTCACCACACTTGGCAATGTGTAGTAGTAATCATTTTTTACACAGGACCACTCTGGAGGATGAACCACAAATAATGCAAGAGAAATAACTGGCTTCTTCATATTGGAGTCATATGATCTAAAAACAATAAATAGTAAACTTATATTTATTTCATAAAAATTCACTCAGGATCTACACTGGGAATAATGTTATACATAGGCAAGAGATAAAACAATGAATAAAAATTGATGAATAATTCTGGTAGAGGGACAGCATACAGGCACATATAACTACAAGGTAAGATAGAAAATAATGAGCATCTTAAAAGAAGCACACCTAAGTTTCTAGTGAAATTTAGAATGAGTCATCATCTGAAATTGCAGGGAGATTCAGAAAATAAAATTGTGTAGCAGTTAATATTTGAGGAAGGCTTTTTAGAGTGAGTAGGATTCGGATAGCTAAGCTAAAATATGTACATATTTACATGGAAATCAAATTCATTGATGTAAAGACCCAGTGTACTGTATTCATTTTATTTTATTTTTTGTATTTTTTTATTTATTTCAGAGTATTATGGGGGTACAAAGATTTTGGCTACATGAATTGCTTTTGTGCCATTCACAAGAAAGGAATTATATTATGTTAATGGTTTGTCCATTATTAGGGGTAATTGTGATAAAAGTTTAGGGGGGGAAGAGAAAAGGGGTAAGACTATGAGATACAGGAGATTAAGTGAAAGGTAAATCTTCCCTGGAAATAAATATTAGCAATTTCAACTTTAAAATAATAGACATTATATAATCGATGTGAGAGGGTCCAGCTCTAATGTTGGACTCTGGCCCTATTCTGTGGTCGAGGGCTCATGAAACACAGATTTAGGGAACATCCATATTAAATTGACTTTTCCAACAGTTCAAATGAAATGTTAAGGCACAGACACTGCTGAAAAGTTGTCAGCCCAGTTTCATCTCTCCTAAGAGAGAAATATTTGGCCAATAAATTTTCTAAAGGCATCTTTGACATCTTTGTTCCTTAGACTGTAAATTAGAGGGTTCAGCACAGGTATAATCAATGTATAGAAAACAGAGGTTACTTTGTCAATATCTAGTGAATGACCTGTGCTGGGGCGCAAATAAATGAAGATCAAGGTACCATGATAAATAGTGACCACAATCAAGTGGGAAGCACAAGTGGAGAACCCTTTTCTTCTTCCCTCAGCAGAACCTGTTTTAAGAATAGCTGCTATAATGTAGACATAAGAGAGGAGAACTGCTAGAAGACAGACAGCTTCCACCAAACTAGCAAAGACCACCAGAATGATGTCATGCATGTAAGTGTCTGAGCAGGACAGAGAGAACAGTGGGGAGATATCACAAAAGAAATGGTTAACTTCTTTGGAGCAGAAAGACAGATGGAATGTGTTCGTGGTGTGAATAATTGAGCTAAGGGTTCCCCCCAAAAACGCTCCAATTGCAAGCTGGCAACAAACCCTCTTAGACATAATAACCGTATAAAGCAGTGGCTTGCAGATTGCTATGTACCGGTCATAAGCCATGGCAGCCAAGAGGAAAGATTCTGTGTCAACCAAAGAGCAGAAAAAATATAACTGTGCAGCACAACCACTGTAAGAAATTGTCTTCTTATCAGAAACCAAGTTCGCAAGTAATTTGGGGGCAATGACAGAAGAGGAGCATGCATCTGTGAAGGACAACATGCAGAGGAAAAAGTACATAGGGGTGTGCAAGTAGGAACTGACTGTGATTAATAAAATCATCCCAAGATTCCCCAACATTGTAACAGAGTAGATGGAAAAAAACAAAGCAAAAAGGACACTCTGAAGTTCTGGATGGTCACTAAATCCAAGGAGGAAGAAGTCAGTCTTCACAGTGCCATTCTCCAGCTCCATTTCTGCAAGCGCGTCTGGGTTTCTGGAGTTGTGACAGAGTAATGGTGGATAAGTTAATAATAACCTAGATATGGCCAAAATAAAACAAAAAAACCCCAAAAATATCAAAATAAGTAGAACAGTGCTTATAAATCCTTGTGGGCATCCTGGTAATAACTAGGCATGTCTGCAGTTAGCATAGTCTGATACCTTGGTTTTCAATTTTTTTAAAGTAAATTGGTAATTTACCACCTCTTTCGTTCAAGCTATTGTCTTCCACATTAAATAGCAGCGCCATCAAAACAGTTGCTGGACTGTAAACTCAGCCGAGGCTCTCTCAGCTACCACCAGTGTCAAGTGATAGTGGCTAACCACCTTGCTATAGCAAACTCTGAATAAATAGCCCCTGTTCCCATTTCTGGTTGTCTTTGTTTATTTCTACAAAAGAAAAAAACTGTTGCTGTTCCAGGTGAAGCCCTGTGGCTAGAAGGACTGAAGTTCTGTATTTTTCACTCGGAGATGTGGCTTCCCCTCTAGGAAACAAAGGAACTCCTTAGAGTTATTTAAGTTCATTGATAGAATGCTGCCAGAATAGAAAGAACAAAGCTTCTGAATTAGTTATTTAAGTGACACAGTCATAGCTCTGTCACTCAGTAGCTATGAAACCGTGGGCAGGCCAATTACTAACGTTGCTTCAGTTTAATCATTTATAATACAAGAATGAGGGTATCTTTCCCATCAAATCATAAATGTTAAACGATTTTCCTTCCACAAACTTAATATCCTCACCATTTTATTCATTCACCATTATGAAGTGGCAAGATAGCAATTTTTAGGTCAATCCAGGATTTTTTTTTTAATCTGGAATCCAAGCTATGGAATAAAACTAGAGAAATCCTCATGCTTAAAAATGTACCATATTCAATCCACGCATGCATATTGATGATAGCCAGGAATATTTCTACGCCCTCTGTAGTGAAAGAGTGTAAAAAATACTTGGAAATAGGCTTACCTACCTAACGCTCTGAGTTATCTCTACGTTTATTGCCTTTGCCTTTCTTTGCAATTTCATTTTTTTTGCGGGGGGGGGATACAAGTGTTTGTTACATGGATCAATTGTGTAACGGTAAAATCAGGGCTTTTAGTGTACCTGTCACCATAATAGTGTACATTGTACCCAATCGGTAATTTGTCATCTCACACCTCCTCCCCACCTCCCCTTTTCTTAGTTTCCAATGCCCATTATACCACTTTATGGCCATATATACCCATAATGGTTTAGCTTCTACTTATAAGTGAGAACATGTGTTGTTTCTTTTTCCATTCCTGAGATACTTGGCTTAGGATAATGGTTTCCAGTTTCATCCAAGTTGCTGCAAAAGACATTATTTCATTCCTTTTTATGTCTGAGGAGTGCTCCATCATGTGTGTTTGTGTGTGTGTGTGTGTGTGTGTGTGTGTATAAACACCACATTTTCTTTATCTAGTCCTTGGTTGATGGGCACTTAGGTTGATTCCTTATCTTTGCAATTGTGAATTGTGCTGTTAGCAATATTTGGGTGCAGGTGTCTTTTTAATATAATGACTTCTTTACCTTTGGGTAGATACTCAGTAGTGGAATTGCTGGATCGAATGGTAGGTCTACTTTTAGCTCTTTGAGGAATCTCCATACTATTTTCCATAGAGGTTGTACAAATTTACATGCCCACCAACAGTGTATAAGTGATCCCTTTTCACCAAACCCTTGCCAACATCTATTGTTTTTTCACATTTGGATAAGCAACAGGGATGCAAATACTTGTCCAGATACATGCACATTTTATTCAGTGTAGAGACAATTGATTTCCCTCCCCTCTGTGGAAAAACCCAGTTTTATATGTATTTGTTAATTTATTTTTTAATTCCTGATCTGTAATGCTCTGGTTTTTAAAATTCTCCTTTTGTGCCAGTTATAACAGTTCAATTAATGAATGAATGAAGTAAAATCATTGAACATGCTCATTTTGTATTTGTACGACTCATAATTTTAAGTTGTGTATCGCATGTACACACATATAATTATTATTTAATACTTCATATCACACACAACTATCTCCCTCATATAATAAGTATTTCAAGCCTTCACTATTCTATTTAAGGCACTATTCTACCACCTTCTTCTTATTCCCAGAAAGTAATCTATATTTCAGAGCAAAATATAGAACAGCAAATAGATTTACCTTCCACTTTCTCAGCAGGGTATCCTATAAGCATTTAAATTCATCAGTGACTTCCTCTCTTCCCTCCCTTCCTTCTCTGGGGAGAATGTGCCCCTCCTCTCTGAGGTTCTTCCCTTCCACTGTGTCTGTGTCAATTAAAGTACTTTCACTGTCACTAATAGTCTTACTCTCATAGACTTTCAGCATGTAAACAACGTTTACATAAATTTTAATTTAAAAATATTACCTCATATCTACTTCCCCTTATTTTCCTTCATTGCACAACAATGTTCCCTGATAGGCATCTGCTCTGGCATACACATCCTCACTTCAGCCTACTCAGATAGGGTTTTTGTCTCAACAAATCAATTAAAGCCCTTTCTGTTCAACATCAGAAATGACATCCTAGCTGTCAAATCCAAAGATGTTTCAATAGGTAATGCACTTTCTTTTTCTGTGTCATGTGGTAGACTCCTCCTTTCTTTTTAAAATTTCCACCTTTCCTTTCTTCTGGACCTCTCCTTTCTTCCAAAAATGTCCACCTCTCTGGGCTTCCATACCCCTCTCTTGATTCCTCTCTAATCCCAGTATCCCCCTGCTCAGCCTCCTTCACACGTAGTAGCAGTTTCCTAGAGCTTCGTTCCTGACCTACTTCTCTCCCCACCGTGTGCACTCTTGCCAGGTTATTCTATGCCTTGTCTTAAAAATACCATTTACACAGTAATAGTTTTCATATATCCAACCCAAGATCATCGGCCTAGCTCAAAATTGGCTATGAAATAGGCACATGCACATTTCAGCATGTCTAAAATCAAATGTAATTGATATCAATTCCTACGACGATCCCTATCTTGATATACATCTCTACCACATACACTCCTGGTCCAAAGAAGAAATCACCTCCTAGCTAAAAAATACCCAAGAACCATTAATTTACTCTTGGAAATATGGATATTATGCAACCTTTACACTTCACCGTCACTGACCTTCCATTATTTAATGCTACCCCTCTTTTTCCCCATTTGGACTTCTTAATTGGCCTCCTTCCTCTAATCTTTCCCCACTCACACACCAAACGTGCCACAAAATCTACCTATGTATCACTGTCCAGTGACCTGCCCAAAATACATTTTTATTATGTTGCCTTCTTGCTTACACCCTTAAATGATTTTCTGTTCCCTACAGGCTGAGCATTTAAATAACTTCATTATTTGGCATGTATTTCCAATTTCATCTCATATACTCCATCCCAGAACCTGATTTAACGACAATACCAAAATGTTAACTTCCGTCCTCTCCTGCCCTATTTATTGCAGGTTTTTAACAAAACTAAATCTCTTTATTAAAACTTTGTATACATTTAGGGTTAATAATCAGAGAGTAACTGTTTGAAAAGTTATTCTCTCAGTACAGAGAATAAAATGTAGGTACCATAATGGCCATGTATTCTGGATTCTTGCTCAATGTTTATTTTTCTTACTTTGTTCTGTATCTAGCCAGCTAAATTAAGTGAGTTCTGGGTAAGTGAGCTATACCCGGAATTAACATTTTGAACTTTTATTTTTCAAAGCACTTTTAAATCTTATTTAATTCTCACAGTTCTTTAAAATATGTTAGGGATGATTGCCTATCAATTTCATGTCCAAGAAACCTGATGATTGCATGCCAATTAATCAATCCAGGCTTACATAGTTTTACAATAAAAGATCCAGGGCCAGAGACTGGAAGTTCTGAGTCACTGGGCTAGTGCATGGTCCAATAAATATCACCTTTCCAGAGATGGAAGTGAGGCACAGGTGGCAGAACTCGAAAAGATTAGAGAAATAATGTCATTATTTCCTAATCTCAATGTGCTAAACTTAACATAGGTATATTATTGTAAATCTAACTTAAATTTTGTTTAGGGCATTGCTAGAACAGGAAGATTTAATTCTTTTAACACAGAAACAGAGACAGTATGACATGGGAATAAGCACATGGTCCCTGGAAACAGACTAATTGGGTTTAAATCCTAGCTGTACAACTTAATATTTGTGTGCCTCTAGACAAATTTTCAATAACTCTATGGTTATATTTTCTGATATGTAAATTGTATATTATAAGTATTCCTTGTCTACAGGGTTAGGATGAAGATTAAATGAGGTAATACCTGTAAAGCATCTTGAAGAGTGCTTTTCACACAGCAAACATTCAATAAATATTAGCTATTATTATTCAACCATTGGGACAAGGTTGAGCTTCACTAGACGTTAGTGTTTCCTATTTTATTACCAACCAGGATCCCTTTTTAGCTTTAAAAAGGGGGAAAAGGATAATTAGACAGAAAAGGATTATTGTGCTACTAGTCAACTCTGGATTTCTCCTTTCCTGAAATACATGTGGTTTCCTCCTTAGAAAATGTCAATTCTGATGGAGTGACAGCCCATCTGTTCCTGTCTATACACATGGGAGACGAGACTGTGAATTGATTAAGGATCTGAGCAATGACCACTGCCGTGAAGGTGAGGGAAAGACACAATTAGATCCAGTGGTTAGTGGATGAAGGTTGGGTGGAAGTGTTTCTTTGTTGTGCCATCCTCTTCTGGTAGTTAGGAAGACCGACCTCTGAAAAGTACGCATCAAAGAAGGAGGCTCGCCTTTAGGGACAATGCTTAATTAAGCTTGGGGTCTGAGCCATTGGAGAACAACCCCCTCTTTGCTGAAGATATTTTCCTACCAAATATCCACGTTTTTGATTCCAGAATTAAAGGTGACAAAGAAATCAATTTATACAGAGAATATCACTTGTAATAATCTTTGAAGGATGTTAGATGAATCAAGACTGAAAGAAACTTACAGGATCCAAAATGAAATATGAAAGCTAAATGCAGCAATGGAAGAGGAATGACTATAGCAAACAAAAGATTAGGAGTTTAAAAATGAGCCAAACAACTTGTTTTTCTGTGTAACAGGCAGATAAGAATGGAGGTTTCTGAAAGAGTTCAGCAAAAAGATACGTTACTTCAGTAAGTTCTCTACATTGAGCACTAGTACTTTTTAAAACATTTTTTCCATAAAGCAAACTTCCTAAACCCACCCCTGCCCTGTTACTTGTGTACTGATAACTATTGATATCAATGCCTTACCATAAGATGGAATAAATAATATTATATAAAAATTCAGTGAGACTTAATAGATATTTAAATCTGCTTAACTTTTAAAAAATACATAATACATAATACATAATGAGAACTGTGTTTACATTTAAAATTCTAATCAGAGTCCCATAATACTGACAGTCCTCTTAAGAATATCATGTGTTAAATATGCTTGTTTATTGTTGCTGTCATTTTTGTGGAAACACCTTGAGGATTTAAAAGCTGTGTTATTCTAGCCATGTTTACTCTCAAAACATTAATTTCCTATGTTTAAAATAAGGGGCCATAAGGAGGTGAACATTTAAAATTCCATCCAGGTCTAATATCCTAGTATTATGTTAAAAATACTCACCAGGTCACTACTTTATTTCATCCACTTCTTCCTTCACTTTTGTGAGGCCACTTCATTTCCCACCATAAAAATTAAGTTTGACATTTAGACAAAAAATGATCCATTGTAACACTTGTCATAATCCATTTGGGGTAGGACTTCCGTGTTTGTAGAAGAAAATTATGCCTCCCATAAGAAGGCTGTGGCTCCTTAGGAGAAGCAAGACTTTTTATATTTTTCTTTGAGGATTTTGAGAGCAGCTTTTTCATCTCACATCAGATCCCAAGAACCCAAACTCTGATATCCATGTCTCCATTGGGAAAAGATGTGAGCAATTAAACAATTCCACTCGGGAGTAGCTTAAAGACAAAATGAAATGATGTAAGGTGTTTTTCTAAATCCAGAGACTGCCTCAAAGAAACATATTTTGGCTTTCAAAATGGTTGATTACTATACATAAAATCGGGTTTGATAGATGTTATCTAATTGGATTTCACCAGCTCAAAGCAATTTATCAAACAACTATTGGAATATTCTATGCAAAGTGATGGTGGAATAAACTGAAAAGAAGTGAAAATATATCTATCTAGTGATAGAGAGATAGAAGCTCTTGAAAGTCAACATGTTGAAGAAAAAACATCATCTATTAATGAACTCAATAACTCCGATATGTACTATGATATATTTGCATCTGTATCCAAATTAAATTCTGGCCACCCAAGGTCAGAATATATCAAAAAGTCTCTACTCAACAAATACATTCACTCTCTGAATATTTTCTTCTTGGTACTCTTTTAGGTACAAAACAGAGAAGAGGAAAATAATTGAACTGGGCATTAAGAATTTGTCAAGTACAGAATAGAGAATGGGAAGTGGTGGGGAAATCAACACAAGCACACACGGAGGCTGGAAAGTCCATGGCGTGGTCGGAGGATTGAAACAGATTTACAATTTAATTCCTAATTAAGAAAGATAAGCATGGCTGATACACACACACACACACACACACATACATGATTTCAGTAGTCCTGAATTCTACTTGAAGGAACTAGAATATTATACAGTTAATAAAATGGATAATCACAAGTAGCTGTATACGTCAACTTTTGTTTGGATATGGAAGAAGTTTTTTAAGGGGCTTAAACAAAAGTGGCAATTTCTTGCTGATCTAATGTAAAAATCTTGGACTTAGATCAGTCGAGAGACGATCCGTGCATTCCAAAAATTTGCCACCAAGCTTCTTTCTTTGTCCAGCTTTCTGCTATGCTTTCCTCTTTGACGACTGAAGTCTCGGGCAGGCTTTCTCCTCATGGCAAAGAGAGCTAGGAACAGTTTTGAACAGATTCCACCTGCCCAGAGGATTAGTCTCATCACACAAAGCTCTACTTTTGCAAGAATTCCAGCAAAACCCCATAGTCCACAGCTGAGCGGCTAGCTCACCTATGTCTTCCGAGAAACCAATTACTGAGTCTCTTGATGACTGGCCGTGAATGCTGTCCCAAATTGTATTTGGTGCAAAGACAGAGAACCACCAAAATTACCAGAAGCTGGGACCCTATGGAAAACAAAGATGGTATTAGTAAAAGAATAAGAAATACATACTGATAGATATTGACCCTTATAGTTTGTAAGTGGTTGATCAGAATATATGTGTGTGTGTATATACATATATATAATATATATGTATGTCCAATTATAAAAGTGCAAAAGAAACTTTATGCGATTAATTTTCAGAGTGCTAAGTGTGACTCAGTTATTCCCATAGGTAACAGGGGAAGTTACCTATGAAGTAACATTGGGATGGAAGAGAATGCAGATATTTATTTTGCGTGTGTGAAGCTGAATACAAAGCAGACTTTCTTTTTCCTAACAAGGCATAAAAAGCAGTCTTTAGATATGAAAAGAATGATGCCTATATATATTATTATGATATGGAGACTGATAGTTATCCAGACTAAAGTGAGTGTAACTGTATGTCCCTGAAGCCCTGGAATCCCAGGTCTCTGAAAGGGGCATTGTAAATTCTAGAGAAAGACCAAATTAGTAACTGGCTAAAAGGAGAGTAGCTGGGATGCTGAAAAGGCATCTTGAACACCAGGAATTTCAATACTGAAGGTTTTTTGGAGGAGACTAGAGCTCTAATATATTGATATACTCTGGCCAAGTGGCTCCTGACTGGGATGATTTTGCTTCTAGGGAAGATTTGGCAATTTCTGGAGACACTCTTACTTGTCACAAATGTGTCTGGGTGGGGGTGCTGGCATCTAATGGGTAGAGGACAGGGATGCTTCAGAACATCCCATAATGCATCGGACAGACCTGCACAGCACAGAATTGTCGGATCCAAAATGTCAGTAGTGACAAAATTGAGAAATCCTATTCCAGTTGGAGGATAAAAAGTGAAAGATTTTTCTCTAAACTTCATCTTAAAATTGAAATCTCACAGATGATATGCAAAATTGTCAACCATTTAAAACATTTAAAAATCAAAGCAGTGTCATATTTGCATCAGAAGCAGAATATAACTCCACTCTTATAGCCAGTAATTGCTCATGTGCAACACTATGACCATACAAGCATCCCTCAGAGATATTGCAAGTTCTGTTTCAGACCACCCCAATAAAGTGAATACTGCAATAAAGTGAGCCACACAAATTTTCTGGTTTTCTAGGGCATATATGTTATGTTTACACCATATTGTAGTCTATTAAATGTCAAATAGCATTATGTCTAAAAAAACAAGCCAATTGGTAGCACGTGCTTGTTGTCTCAGCTATTTGGGAGGCTGAGACCGGAGGATCACTGGAGCCCAGGAGTTCAGGTCCAGCCTGGCATCATAGCAAGACCGTGTCTAACAAAAATACTTTATTGCTAAAAAATGCTAATGATCATCTGAGCCTTCAGGGAGTTATAATCATTTTGCTGTTGGAGGGTCTTGCCTCAATGTTGATAGCTGCTGACTGTTCAGGGTGGTGGTTGCAAAAAGTTGGGGTGGCTGTGGCAATTTCTTCAAATAAGATAACAATGGAGTTTGCTACACCAATTAATTCTCCCTTTCACAAAAAATTTCTCTGTAACATGCAATGCTGTTTGATGACATTTTACCCACAGTAGAACTTCTCTCAAAATTTGAATCAGCAGTGAATGGGAGGTCATGTTGCTCCATATCCTTTCCAACATTTGGTGTTGTCAGTGTTTTGGGCTTTAGGCATTTTATTAGGTATGTAGTGGTTTCTCCTTGTTTTGATTTACAATTCCCTAATGGTATATGCTGTTAGGCATCTTTTCATGTGGTTGTTTGGCATCTGTATATCTTCTCTGGGGCAGCGTATGTTAAGATCTTTTTGCCATTTTCTGATTGCTGTTTGGTATTTTGTTGAATTTAAGACTTCTTTGTATATTTGTACAAAGTTCATTTAATTTTCAAAAAAAATTGGAGTCAATCCTCTCAAACCCTGTTGCTCCTTTATCAACTAAGTTTTTGTGATAGTCTAAATCTATTGTTGTCATTTCAACAATGTTCACAGCATCTGCACAAGGAGTAGATTCCAATTTCAATGAAATGACTATTTTTGCTCATGCATAAGAACCAACTTTCTCGTCTTTTCAAGTTTTATTGAGAGATTGCAGCAATTCAGTTACATTTTCAGTTTCTACTTCTAAATCTAGTTCCCCAGATTTTTACCACATCTATAGTTACTTCCTACCATAAGGTCTTGAACCCCTCCCTCAAAGTCATCCATCAAGGTTGGAAACAACTTCTTCCAAACTCTGCTTAATGTTGATATTTTGACCTCCTCCTGTGACTCATAAATGTTCTTAATGACAGGTAGAATGGTGAATCCTTTCCAGAAAGTTTTCAATTCATTTTGCCCAGATCCATCAGAGGAATTACTGTCCATGACCAAAGGTATTTCTTGAATAGTAATACTTGAAGTCAAAATTACCCCTTGATCCATGGACTGCAGAATAGATGTTGTGTTAGCAGGCATAAAAACAACATTAATCTCCTTGCACATCTTTGTCAGTGCCCTTAGGTGACCAAATATGCTGTCAAAGAGCAGTAATTTTTTGAAAAGAACCTTTTCTTCTGAGCAGTAGGTCTTAACAGTGGGCTTAAAATGTTCACTGAACCATACTGTAAAAAGATGTGCTCTCATCCAGGCTTTGTTATTACATTTCTAGAGCACAAGTGGAGTAGATTCAGCATAATTCTTAAGGGCCCCAGGATTTTCTGAATGGTAAATGAGCACTGGCATCAACTTAAAGTCACCAGGTCTATTAGCCCCTAACAAGAGAGTCAGCCTGTCCTTTGAAGATTTGAAGCCAGGCATTGACTTCTCTCTGGCTATGAAAGTCCTAATTGTGTCTTCTTCCAGTAGAAGGCTAATTCATCTACATCTAAAATCTGTTGCTTAGTATAGCCACCTTCATCAGTTATCTTAACTGTATCTCATGGATAACTTACTGCTGCCTCCCTTCACTTGCTGCTTCACTTCATGCTTTTCTGTTATGGAGAAGGCTTCTTTCCTTAAACCTCATGAACCAATCTCTGCTAACTTCCGACTTTTCTTTTGCAACTTCCTCACCTCTCTCAGCCTTTGTAGAATGGAACAGAGTTGAGGCCTTTCTATGGATTTGGCTTTGGTTTATGGGACTATAGTGGCTGGTTTGATCTTCTATCCAGACCACTATAATGTTCTCCGTATCAGCAATAGGGCTATTTTGCTTTCTTATCTTTTTGTGTATTTAATTTCCTTTAAGGACCTTTTTTTTGCATTCATAACTTGGCGAACCGGTGTGAGAGTTTAGTTTTCAGCCTATCTCAGCTTTCAACATGCCTTCCTCCTTGAGCTTAGCCATCTCTACCTTTTGAATTGAGGTGAGAGACATGCAATTCTTCCCTCCACTTGAACACTTTGAGGCAATTGTGGGGTTATTCATTGGCCTACTTTCAACATTGTGTCTCAGGAAATAAGGAGGCCCAAGGAGAAGGAGACAGACAAAGGAGAGGCTGGTTGGTGGAGCAGTCAGAACACACACAACATTTATTAAGTTCGCTGTCTTGTATGGGCACATTTTATGGTGTTAAACAATTACAGTAGTGACATCAAAGATCATTTGTCACACATCATGATAACAGATAGAGTTATCTGTTATCATCTGTCAGTGAAGGCATCTGTGTATAGATATTAGGGAGGAAGGAGGAGAGAATATTTTTCATTACTAATTCAATATATTATATTTACTTGTTATATGTTTATTCAGGTTTCTTATTTCTTCTATAGTCAGTTTTGGTAAATTTGTCTTTTCAGGAATTTTTCCATATCATCCAAGTCATCCAATTTATTGGCATAAATTTTTTTCATAGTATTCCCTATGGTCATTTTAGTTTCTGCAAGGTAAACATTCCTCCTGATTATGTTAGTTTGTATACTGCCCAATATTTTCTTAGTAATTTTTGCTAAAAGTTAGTCAATTTGGTAAACCATTTTAAGAACAAATTGGTGGTTTCATTAATTTTCTCTATATTTTTTGTTTTCTATTTTATTGGTTTCTTATCTATCCTTTATTATAGACATCCTTCCTTTTTTTTTTAATTTAGGGTTTTCTTTTCTTTTTTCTAGTTTTGTCATGTGGAAGCTAAGGTTATAGATTTGAAATATTTCCCCTTTTCTAATATAGTTATATAGAGCCCTAAATTTCCCTTAAAGCACTTTAGATGTATATTTTAAAATTTCAGAGGTTATGCTTTTATTTTATTTTCATCCAAAACATTTTTTAAAATTTTCCATGTGCTCTATTCCTTTGATCTTTGAGTTATTTAGAAGCATGTCATTTAATTTTGAAAGTTATTTATATATGGTGGAAAGAAATCTTTTATCACATATGTGCTTGGAAAGAATTTATCCCAATATGTGACTTGTGTTTTCATTCTTTTGACAATAACTTTTGAAAATCAAAATGTTTAATTTTGATGACATCCAACTTACATTTTTTATTGATCATGCTTTGGAATTTATAACAAAGCAATATTTGTTCATTGCAAAACCACAAGTGTTTTTCTTATGTTTTCATATGGAAGTTCTATAAATTTTGATTTTACATTTATTTTTATGATAATTTGAGTAATTATTGTATATACTATAATTTCTGGATTGATTTTATTATTTGTATATGGATACCCAATTGATGTAGCATCTTTTGAAGAAAAGATTATCTTTTCTACACTGAGTAGCCTTTTTATTTTTGTGGAAAAAATTTTAACCTTAAGTGTGTGTTTCTCTATTTGTAGTCCCTATTCTCTTCCATTGACCTATACGTCTATACTGTCTTCAGTATCATATTATCTTATTAATTTAGATTTAAGTTTTGAAATCAGGTAAGTTCTTCCACAGTTCTGATATTCAGCATCGTTTGGCTTTTCCAGTTACTATTAAAATTGCATCATCAGATGATCAATTTCTAAAACAATAAAATTCTGCTGAGATTTTGAATGAGATTTCATTGAATCTATGGATCAACTTAGTGAGTCTTCATATCTTAAAATTATTAAGTTTTTCAGTTAACACATTTAAGATCATTAGGAATAATGGTGAATTGACCCCTTCATCATTATGTTGTGGCCACTTTATCCTTAGTAATACTTCTTGTTTTAAAGTCTAGTGTGTTTCTTATTAATATAGCCTCTCTAGATCTCTTTCAATTGTCACTGCATGAGATGTTTTTGGCCTTTTATATTTAATTGAGTATGTCTTTATAATTAAGGTGATATCATTATATACCACAGTTTTGTTTTGCTTTTCTGTTCAATCTCACAATCTCCGTCTTTTAATTTTTGTGTCTAGACTATTTTTAGTTAATGTTATTGCTGATTTGGTTTAATTAAATCTAGCACCTTGGTACTTAATCTTTGTTTGTGTCAATTATTTCTTGTTTCTTTCATTCTTTTTTTCTCTTGTTTTGAAATGAGATAATTTTTATGATTTCGTTTATATTTTCTACTCACTACTTTTATCTCTTTACAAAACTATAATACTTTTATAGTAGTTTACAATATATATTATAGTTATTTAATAAATTATTTGTCTTCTATAGACTACAAAAAGTAAACCCCTAATTCCCCTTTTATCCATCTTGCTATTGTTGTACAATTTATTTACACAAACTCTATAAATGTAATTTTATTGTTCATTTCTTCAGTCTGATACCTTATAGGGTGATTAAAAATGAAAACATGAATTTTGAATTTACGTCACTGACACAGTTGCCAGTATTCTGTATTTCTTTGTGTAGCTTTCAGTTTCTCTAAAACTGAGAAAGTGAATTTCTCTAATGACTGAGGATCAAGTCCATTTAAAAGTAAGATTACCAAGTGTGCCTTCATCAACAAATAAAAGGGATATACTCATATATAGTCAATTATTAAAATAATCATTGATGATAAGAATTCATAAGGAGTTTGACATATCATGTGGATGATGCTAAAAGATATTGACTGACACTGCTATTACAAAAAACCCACAATTCTTTTCCCATATGTTTACTAACTTTTTTATTCTAAATAACTGATATACATGTTTTCTGGGTACATATGATATTTTCATACCTTCATAAAATGTGTAATGATCAAATCAGGGTAATTGCTATATCCATCACCTTAAACATTTATCTTTATGCTGGGAACATGCAAATATTCTCTTCCAGCTATTCTGAAATATATTATACAATGTACTATTATGTGATCAAATTGAAGGATACTGAAACCTGTGTTATTCTAGCAATAAAAATATTACTCATGGATAATTAATCTAATTGAAATAAAGAGAAAGTAAAATTAATCACCATCAAAATAACTAAATGATGCATTTCTATTGATTTTTATAGTTTATTTCTAAGTATTTTATAAAAATTTGTAATATGTTTGTTATTGAATAGGAGTGGGGTAATGATTGTTGTAATGGTTATTTAGCATAGATAACATTCACATGAAGATTTATTACCACAGGAATTAAAGGTCAATTTGCATAAAATTTTCATTGCAAAGTAACATAGTCACATGATTAATAAAAGATACAATTCTGAAGAGTAAGTAGAATTTCAATGTGAGTTCAGGGACAAATGAAATGATATGAATTCTGATGACATAGGTAATTCAAATTAATCATAATGGACATCAGATAATTATGGTATACACCAGAAATTATAAATTCTTCTTTTTCAATTTAATTTGTGAGGATTTATTTTTGAAGTGAACTAAGAATTCTAACAATTGTTACCTCCTGGACATTGTTGATGCTCTTTAGTCCTGATTAAGACTTCTGTCTTGCTCTTTTATTTTTCTGATATTTAGCAACACCACTGGATTTTGAGGTCCTAAAAGGTAGGTCTATTTTTTTCTAAATGTTATTTCTTTTACTAAATTTACAATACAAAATTGGTTGTTTAATTAGCACCTACAACCTATCAATCAATTACCAGGAAAGAAAGGATAGAGAACTAGCCTAAATTGCACATCTAGAATATGTCAGATATATTGTCTACATTTTCATTTACTCTACATAACACCTTATGAAATAAAGCATTTTATGTCTCTTTGTAGACAAAAACCGAAGTCAAGGTCAATCAATCCTGTCTGGCTTATACAAGCTGAGTCAAGAATAGCCCCTCTGACCTAAAACTCAGATTCATTTCATTATAAAATTCCATTTTTGAAAATTTAAAGTTTTTAAAAATGCACTCTTGATGCACTGTCCATTCAAAAAGCATAAAAAGTTGTTGTTCAACAGCCAAATTAAATGTGTACTACTGCATACATTCAATATGAAAAAAATTTTGTGTTCACTATTTTTGTGACTGTGTCCTTGATGTCTTTATTTCTCAGACTGTAGATCAGTGGGTTCAGCATGGGAATCACCACTGTGTAAAACACAGATGCCACTTTGACTGTGTGCCTGGAGTTTTTGGAGTTGGGCACACAGTAGAGGAAGAGGATGGTGCCATGGAAGATGGTGATGGCGGTCAGGTGGGAGGCACAGGTGGAGAAGACTTTGCTATGCCCGTTGGCTGAATGCATCTTCAGGGTGGTGACAACAATGAACACATAAGACATGAGAATGATGAGGAGTGTGATTATCTCATTAAAAGTGGCAACAATGAAAAGCAGCAACTGGCTGAGATAAGAATCAGAGCAAGAGAGGGATATCAGGGAGGATAACTCGCAGAAGAAGTGATTGATTGTGTTGAAACCCCGAAAAGATAATTTTAAAGCAGAGCATGTGAGTGTCAAAGAACATGTTACTCCCCACGCGTATGATGCAACCACCAGCAAGGCACAGAGTTTCTGGCACATGGCAGCCGTGTAGAGCAGAGGATTGCAAACGGCCACAAAGCGATCGTAGCCCATCACAGCTAATAGAATTAATTCAGTCACTACAAAGGTACAAAAGAAAAAGAATTGCACCATACACCCTGAGAATGAAATGGTTCTGTCTTCTACAACCAGGTTCACCAGCATCTTGGGAGCAATAATGGAGGAGTAGCAGAAATCCACAAAGGAGAGGTGGCTGAGGAAAAAATACATGGGGGTGTGCAATTTTGGGTTAATTTTGATGATTACAATCATCCCAAGATTCCCTACCACACTGAACGTGTAGACTGCCAGAAATACAAAGAAGAGGGGAACCCACAGTTCCGGGTAATCTGAGAAGCCCAAGAGGGTGAATGTGGCCTCAGAAGTTATATTTCTCTCTGTCAGAAACATGTTTCCCTTTGGTATGATCTGAAAATCAATATTGGAAACAAAATAGGGAAAGTCATTGACACACGAAGCATGCTTAACTATCCCCTCTGTAGAATATAAGGGGAGACAAATAATTTTTTGTTATTATCCTGCTAAATGTTAAGTATCACGACAGGAGTAACCAAAGTTTCAGAAATAGATTAACTAATAAATGTTACTTTCTCAAAAATTGTAAAATTAATGCTGCTCATGTTCTTAATATAACTTTAAAAACATACAAGTGTAATAATTATTAAATCAAGCAATTTGGATGATAACATGCAATCAAACCCTCATTTAAAACACTAAAATCTCACTGAATTTTAGGAATCTGCAAAGTCTAGCAAAATAAAATAACTTGTTATTTTAGTGCCACATTTACTGATGAAAAATGGAAGCATCTGGAATAGCCTCTATAATTATAACTATATTTCATGTAATACTATTATGTGAATATATTATGATATGGTGAAAGAAAAGTCCTATAATTATCATTTATATCCCTGGTTAATTATTAGTATTTTAATCATTATTCCCCTCTTTGACTAAATAGGTCAGACAAAAGTCAACTATATTTTATGTTTTTTCCAACAACTTCTATAGAACAGCTTTATTCTACAGATGAGCAAATAGAAGTTTGAAGAAGCCATAACTTGCCCAATAACATGTAAATATTGGATGATCAATGAACCCAGTGTCCTTGACTCTTATTCAAATATCCAGCCCTGTGTCAGTCTCTGACTTTCATTACACATAGAGATCTTAACATTTTATTTTGTAAAGATCACATTTTCATACTTCACTTTGCTAAATCTTTTGGCCACCTTTAAGACAATCTTTAGTTTATAAACTAAAGTAGTTCAGTGGAAGTGTTGAGGGCCTCAGAGATGTGCTGAATATCGGTGTGAAGATGAAACAGAGAGAATGGAAGTTAGAAAAATGTCCCCGTTCAGGAATGAGTATTATTAAACACCCATAAACCTTGACAAAGACACTTTCTTTCTCCAGGATCTTCTCTCCGCTCACTTTAAGTCGGCTAGAACAACTCATTCTGTCCCTCTATTACCTGTCAAAAATAGGGATGAGAAACTTAAGATGTCACCAAACTCCAAAGACATTCAAGAGAAAGGAATTTTTACTACAAAGATCACGGTGGGCTTTCTCAAATTTGTGCCCAGGTAGGGTTGTTAAATAAAACGTAGGGCCTTAGTTAAATTTGAATTTTAGGTAGATGACGAATTGTTTCCTATAAGTGTGTATGAAATATTAATGGGGCATAATCCTAGTAAAAATAGTATTTGTTTATCTGAAGTTGAAATCTAATTTGGCATCCTGTATTTTTGTTTCCTAAATCTGTCAAGCCTGTATCCAGAACAACTCAGAATCCTACAACAACCAACACATCCTGGTTCACCTGGAACTTTCCTTGTTTTAGTACCATAAGTCACTCATACTGAGAATCCCCTCAATTATATCCCCTTATAATGAAGGCCTTAATCAAACTGGCATTTCTGGTAAGGTCATCTCTGATTCTTCAATCCAAAAAATATGTTCTAAATGTTCCAGCTCTAAAGATCTGGGGTCCCATGCAAAACTGAGAATTCTCCACGGCACTATGTGTTCAGGTGTCCAAGGATTTAAGGACCAATGAGAAAACAATCTTTTCCAGTCAATCCTAACTATCCTAAAGCCCATTCTTATTGCCCTATCTCAGGGTTTCTAAACTTCAGTAGTATTGGTACTTTCATGCTGGATTATTCTTTGCTGTGGGAAGCTACCCTGTGAAGTGTACCATGTATAGCAGCATCTCTGGTTTCTACCCACTAGATGAGAGCCTCACTGCCCTCACCCCCAAATGTGAAAATCAAAAATGTCTCCAGACATTGTCAAATGTCCCCTTTAAGAGGGGAATCAGGGAACGCATAATTTTCTGTGGTTGAGGACTATTGCTTTATTTCCTTGATTCGAATAGATTGTAACATTTCTTCTGTTCAAATTTAACTTAAGATTAATGTACAATTTAAATATCATGGTTCACTATTATATGGATTAAACAATTTGTATTATCTTTGAATCCAGGCAACGTGGCATCTACAGTCTTCTTCCTTATAACATCTTCTCTTTTTTTTTTTTTCTTTTTGCCCTCATGGGGCATTTTTTCCCCATGCTCTACAATCTTATTCAGATTGAGTCATCTTTATGGTGTTTCTCCAGAACGTTCATTTTATTCTTTTTAATACCCCCATGATATTCTGAAATTAAAAGTAAATAAATAAATACTTATCTTCCTTATACAACTCTTCTAAAAATTTACAGAAGCAAGAAGATATATATTGCTGAAAACTCTTAGGGCTCTTCTATTCTCTGATTACCAGGAAACAATTGTTCTGGTCAATACTAACGAGAAAATCAGCTAAGCTGGGCCCTCTAAACAAAGCTCTATACAAAGTGTTGAAAGAATACAGTTCCTGTTCCCCAGATGTCAAGATACATAATGTCTGCTGGAACTTAAAATCTCTCCCCAAATTATTCTTCCCACAAAACCTAAGGCATCTTCTAGATACCTTGCACAGAAAAGAATACCTGTATTCTTAGACCTGCAAACAAACCTGCTGGTGGAAAAGGCAGCCCCCTCCTGCCTCTGGAGAGCTTATTTGGGGGAGATGCTAAGACTTTTATTTCTACTGTCACTCCCAGTGGCATCAGGATCTAGAAAAAATGTGTTGCCTTATTCCCCAGGAGCCTCAGAACAAGCAATTAAAATTAAATACTCTTTTGTGATGTAATTGTGGTTTCATGGAAAACCTGAAGGAAAACACCAGCAGCTTTGGAAACATTTTATATAAAAGTTAACTTAAAAGTTTAAACATCATTTCCCTGTGCTCCTTGATCATTCCCATAATCTCTCTCTTTTTTTGTTTTTGGTATAGTGACAAATTATAAAAAGAATTATCTTTTTTATTTACTCACAACTATTTCTTTTTTTTTTAATTTCAGAATATTATGGGGGTACAACACTTTGGTTATATATATTGCCCATGCACTGCCCGTGTCAGAGCCACAATCGTGATCATCCCCAAAACTGTGCTCCCCGCATCCATTCAGTGAGAGTTTTTCCCATCCCTTCCACCCCCCTCCCGCCCGCCCGCCCCCTGATGGATATTATTGCCCTGTGTGATGTAGGTGTTGATCAGTTAGTACCAATTTGATGGTGAGTACCAGTGGTGCTTGTTTTTCCAATCCTGTGACACTTTGCTTTGAAGAATGGGTTTTAGCTCCAACCAGGATAATACCAGATGTGTTCATTCACTATTGTTCCTTATTGCTCAGTAATACTCCATGGTATACATATATCACATTTTATTAATCCACTCGTGTATTGATGGGCACCTGGGTTGTTTCCACATCTTTGCAATTGTGAATTGTGCTGCTATGAACATTCGAGAGCAGATGTCTTTATTAGAAAATGTCTTTTTTTCCTTTGGGTAAATACCCAGTAGTGGGATTGCTGGGTCAAATGTTAATTCTACTTTTAATTCTTTGAGGTATCTCCATATTACTTTCCATAGAAGTTGTACTAATTTGCAGTCCCACCAGCAGTGTATAGGTGTTCCTATCTGTCCACATCCCCGCCAACATTTGTTGTTTGGGGATTTTTTAATATGAGCCAATCTCACTGGAGTTAAGTGATATCTCATTGTGGTTTTGATTTGCATTTCCCTGATGATTAGAGAAGTTGAGCAATATTTACTCACAACTATTTCTTAAATATCTGCCATACCCTTGGTCTTTGCAAAGCCTAACTCCCCCTTGTTACAATAATCACCTTAGAGGAGCAGGGAGATTCTGCCTTGAGGTCTTTGGGCACTTAGTTATATTCTTGCCAAGGATATTAGGTACAGAGCATCTCTTCATATACATTGAGGACAGGACTACAAATGTTTGGAATTTGTTTCTCAGTTTCCCCAGAAGAAGCTACATCTGGCTAGAACCAGTATATTAGAGTGTTTAAAGCTTTCGCCAACGTCCCAGATATCCCGTAAACAAACATAATGTCTACTGCACAATTTTTCTTTCCTTCTGATTGATCATGCAACTGTCATCAAGCCATCCAGACACTGCAGTCCCTTCAAACGCCACATTTCCAGGAAATTCTTGATTATCTTCATCACCACTGACACTTCTTTAGGTGATATTATTGTGTAACACTTGTACTGTTCAATAGACTCCAAACTGGTCTTTATGCCTATAAATTCATCTCTGTATATGTCTGTCACACTGACACCAACATAACTCTTTACAAAATAAATCAACTGATATTTATAAATTTGTTTGAGTATGCATAAAATATCTATATCTCTGGGTGCCTATACTAGGTATTTTTTACATGGCTGAGATAAGAGAAGAGAAAGTACACTCTGTTAATATATCACTTGTTCTAAATATAAGTATGTCGAATAAGTGTAAACTAAGCTAAAATAAATTTTAGCTTTATTTTTAGGCCTTTAGTGTCAGGATCAAATAGTCATGAACTGGAAAGTCTTGACTATGCTATGGAAATTCAATTTAAAAACCTGTAATGACCAAATCATTCTTCTCTGTAAATCTGAGTGCCTCCCAATCACTTACATGTGCATTTCCATGTTCCTAAAAATGGCACCCAAGGCCTTCTCTGCTAGACTTCTTCCTCCTCACTTTTCTGTACAAATTTTAGTCTCCATAAACATCAATATCTGTCTATTATCTATCTCATTTTACATGTCTGCACATTTATGTAATGTCTCACCAACTTGTCTATAGCTAACTTACCATTTAGCATATTCATACATTGAAACACTGGTCAGCTGTGAAACCTTCCATGAAACATTTTCTGACTCATCAAGACCAAGTTTTTTTTTTTTCTTTCATCATCACAATTTCAGTGAATCAGCCTTTATTTTATTATTGTTCCGGCCGCAGTGTGCTATAATTATCTGTTTAGACGTTTACATGGCTTTCCCTCCAGCTAGAGTGTGGATTCATGGAGATCACAAATATTAATAATTCCTCTTTCACCTGTGTATCCTCCTCACACATGTCTATGTCTGCTCAAGAATGGGTGTATACATATAGAAGTATGATTAACCATAACCCTTAGCCTTATTTCCTTAATCTGAAATATTTGCTCTAAGTCTGATACTCTTCTTGTTAGGAGGAAGAATATGTCCACTTTTAAAGATGAAGCATCAATTGCTAGAGCCAGAAATGAATCACAAATCTTATATTCTAGCCTCCTGATTTTTACTCTTAGGCCTTGGTAATAAGGATCAAATAGTCATGAACTAGAAAGTCTTGACTATGCTGTAAAAATTCAATTTAAAATGTATGATACTGTGGACCCCACTGCTGTTCTTTTCCCTGACAGAATTTCCAGCAAAGAGCACTGGCATTTTGTTCCATACCATATTTAATCTATTCTAAGACATACATAAACTATTAATATTATAAGATCTCTGTGATTGAATATGTCTTATGAATAATAGTAAATAAATTATCATGTAATAGTCTAATTATCAAAGTTTATTTCTTGTGGGAAAGTTTAATGATGGTGAGTCTTGTAATAAGTGAACTATGAAGTGGTACTGGACATGGAGAAGAAAAGTTCATGGTGAGAAGTATTTCAGAAAGCACATTCCTGAGACTGGGAATCAGTGTCATCTTCTATATAATTAGGATCATCATTAATGTAAAGGCTTAATTTAAAACAAATTGGATCTATTCCTCTGAAAGTTATCTTTCAAAATAAACGTTATAGATAAAATTGAATTCACTCACATTTCAAATTTTTAAATATTTTTAATATACTCTTTTAAATTTAAAAAGCACAAAGAGAATCAAAAAGAGTCTCTCATAACTACCAAGTTCCTTACTCTACTCTCTGGTCCAACGCTGCTACTCTCCTATTAACCCCTCACCTGCTATCACATTGGAATCTTGAATCCTGCTTATAAAATCTTATCTAGGAATATATTTTGGAGCCCACCGCTTTTCTGAGAGCTTCCTTTACATCCTTGTTCCTCAGACTATAGATCAGGGGGTTCAGCATGGGAATCACTACAGTGTAGAACACTGTGGCCACTTTGTCAGCATCCCCACTGTTCCCTGAACTGGGCCTGCAGTAAATGGAAAGGATCGTTCCATGGAAGACCATAATGGCCATGAGGTGGGAGGTACAGGTAGTAAAAGCTTTGCGCCTTCCCTCTGCAGAGCGCATCCTCAGGATGGTGATGAGAATAAACAAGTAGGAAGTGAGGATGATCATGATGGTAATGACCTCATTGAAAGTGGCCACAGTGAACAGCAGCACCTCATTCACAGTGACATCAGAGCAAGCAAGACTTAAGAGAGGGGGCAGATCACAAAAGAAGTGGTTAATCACATTTGATCTATAAGATGGGATCTTAAGAGCTAAGCACAAGTGGATCAGAGAACACACTGTTCCGCAGAGGTAGCAGCAAGATACCAGCTCCACACAGAGCTTCTGAGACATGATGACCATGTACAGCAGTGGGTTACAGATGGCTACGAAGCGGTCATAGGCCATCACGGCCAGCAGGAAGACCTCAGCAACCACACATGTGCAAAACAAGTAGAGCTGCATCATGCATCCCAGGAAGGAGGTGGATTTGTCTTTGTTGAGGATGTTAGCCAACATCTTTGGCACGATGATTGAGGAGTAGCAGAAATCGACAAAGGATAAGTGGCTGAGGAAAAAGTACATAGGGGTATGAAGCCGAGAGCTAGCGTGAATCAGTGCAGTCATACCCAGGTTGGCCAGAACCGTGACTCCATAGAGGAGAAGGAACATCAGTAGTAGGAAAGGTCGCAGCTCAGGGGCATCTGATAGTCCACGGAGAATGAACTCTGTCACAGTGCTGCAGTTTTCCCTGCCCATGTCTCCAATTATTTGGGATTGTAGGGAAAGAAACCTCAAAGTCATTTTCCGTTATATGATCCAAAATAGGCTCTCTCCTATAAAAAGACATCAGAAGGAGTTGGAAGGTAGTTTTATCAACAAAGATAGGACTTTGTGAAATTTAGGGAAAGTTCAGACATTTTATAATTTTATACTATGGATGCATAAAACTCAGAGTTCTGAGATGAAACAAAAACGTTAACATTTATATGAACTGATATGATTCTTGTAATTAGTTTTTCACAATTGAGAGCTTGTCCCTGAATCATTAGAAAAGAGGTGAAAGTATTATTTAATTGGCATTATTGCTCTGTGAAACTCAAGTCTCTTTTTCATCACAGACTCCAAATTTGGATCCTAGGAAATAATATTTAAAATAAATATGACCTTTCTCTGAATTTCTCACTGAAGTAAGGAGAGATATGCTTATTTAAGATTCTTAACCTACAAGTGTTTGTATTTTGGTATAGTTTAGATGGAGAAATCAGTTTTAATACTCTATATTAGCATTTTTTCTCCATAAATTTGCATAGCAATTTTGTCAGTTACACTCTTCAGTATCGGCCATGGTTCAGGGAATTGTTACTCATGACCACAACATTACTGTACCTATGTTTCTCCAGCCTCAAAAAGATCTATGTTATGAATGAATCTACTGCTTTGAATCCATGTGAAGAATTGATCAAAGATACGCCTAGGAGGTTATTGTAAAATGTGTGCTGCTGCATGGCAGCTAATTTATGGTACAAAAACTTGGAAATAATGTGTCAAAAAAGAGGGAAATGATCAAAATTATAGTACATATGTGATGAAAAATATGCAGCTAATAAAAATAATTTTAATGACATGAAAAATTACTATGATAAAACAGAAAGCTAAAAAACAGTCAGCTAGAGAGTACAGACAAAATATTTAATATATACACATACGTATATGTAAGCTGCATTGCGTATTTAATCCTTAGAGCACCCATGAACATAAGTATTTTATTCTTATTATTTCTGAAAGGAATCTAAAAATTGCCTGAATTCCCACAAACATAAGAATGATGTGGTGGAGCGGGGAAGGAGGGTAGAATTTTTCCTAAGGAGTGACTCATACATTCCAGGCCTTTGACACATAACAAACGCAGAGAGGATGAGAAGCCCCTCATTCATACTCTCTTTCCCCAGTGCCTGGGAGATACGTACGTGACTGTAGAGGCACCAGTCGGGGATTCCTGGAGGAAAAAGAATTGGATTAGAGACCCACACAGCCTGGTATTTTTTCCATTCTTCAACTAATTTCAAAGATGTGCAGGGTATGCCTATGATAAAATCCTAGTTGGAAACAAATCATGGCTCTGATGATACAGTTTTCTTTCTTCAAATGGCCAGGCAAAGTGAGTCATTTGTCTTTCCCTCAATTCAAAGAGTTTATAATTTTGAAGACCTTTTCCTGTTTTCAAGTCTAAACATGACAAATCAGGATGTTAATTGCCCACAGTGCAGTGTGTCTTTTCTAGAGGAGACTTTGATTCCAACAGGGTATTTGTCAAAGTCTGGAGACATTTTTGGTTGCTACAACAGGGAGTGGGTACTACTGACACCTAGTGGGGATGCTGCTAAACGCTCTACTATGCACATGAGGGTCCCCACCGCACAAACCCCTCCCCCTAATACAGACAAGAAAACACTATCTGGACCAAAATGTCTGTAGTGCCATAGGTGAGAAACCGGCCATAGAGAGATACTTCAAAGGGTTTTGCACAAAGCCAAAATGACCCTTTTTTTCCTGCTTCAGGGTGGTTGACACGTCCATGTTCTTCCATGAACGGTCCTGTAGGGCTCTCATTGTCACCCTCAGCATCAGGGTGACAGTCCAGAGGATCTCTATGCAGACATTACCAGCTGGCATGGATGGAGTTAAGGTAAGAGAGGGGGACGAGGGAGGGAGGGAGGAAGCAAGCATCCATCCCAATTTCTTCACAGTGTTTCCCTATCATGCTAATATCTGTTACAAGATATGTGGTTCTGCAGACTGTTCCCCTTTCCTCTCAAATTGTCTCTTGATACTCAGAGAAAAATGTTTTCATCAAAGAGTGCTCAAATATGGCATTTCTTAAAATAATGTCTGATTGAAAGAAGGATAAAACACAGATTTTTTAAACTGACTAATACTATCGACCTCATTACAATTCCTGCTTCTCCTACATAGGACTATGATAAATTACACCATGATAAAAAAACAAAACTTCCAGCTCCCAGGAAATATTTTTCATTTCCATTCCCCAAAATATAAAGTGTAGTGAAGCCAACCAAACTATTGGACGATGTTGTTTCCCCTGTTTCTGAAAACACTATGATGGAAAATGTTACATGCTTTATATTTGCGTGTGTGTGAATCTCTGGAGCCCACGTTCCACAATCTTCCCAAAAGAATCATTGATCTCTGTGGAATACCAACAAGATATCTAGAAAACCACTCTATTTTGGGACTCCAACAATTATTGACCACTGTGGAATATAAACAGGGGTACAACAATCCAATTGTGTATATGTTATTATAATCTAACACTTAGATTCAGAATCCATAGATGAATTGCAAAACATAGTATGCTGCATCCAAGCATTGCCTCTGTGAGCCAGTGCTCACATTGATGTTATGAAATATATGAATAGGTCTTATAAACTTTGTCTGCCTTATACTCAAAAGCTCCATCCTAAAGAATCTAGGGTCTGAAGACACACCAGAGATCTTTAGGAGTGGGGACAATGTTTCTTTTTACTGAGAATAATGATAATTGCTCACATTTGCTGAGTATATCCTATGTGCCAGGTACTGTTCTAATTATAACTATTAACATATTTCATCTTTCTAAAAACAAGAGAGATCACTGCTGTTATGCCCCTTTACAAATGAGGTGACTGAGACACAGCAGATGTAACTTGCCCAAAGTCACACACAGACCCCCTGGTAGAAAGAAGCCTTATGCTATTTATTGGTTTGTACTGCCCATATGACTGTGAGGAAGAACATAGCTCCAGAGAGTCTCTGGGTGGCACACTGCTTATTAACCCCCAGAGGTCATTAAATGGGAATGTCTCAAGCATCCCCCTCAGGTCAGCTCCTCTACTGACTACATACAGCAACATCAAGCTGAACTAATAGTGTTCGTACCTCCGTCTGTGTGCCCCTACAAAAACCAAACACTTCAAGAATACTACGGATGTAATGAGCTACAGGTGATCAGTTTCCATATTCTTGACAATCTATATGTGTTTTCCTAAAATTGGTCTACCTGAGAATTCCTTAAATTTAAGGAGGCTTTCTGCTTCTCCTTTTCCACCTAGAATTCTAACATGCCCTTTCCCCTCACTCTCCACAGCAAGGGATTTTTCTAATACATTCACTTCTATATATGGGAAATACTCTGAGAAAAAATACAAAAACAAACTTGCAAAATATGAAACATAAGGACAACTTAAAATGTTGTTATCCATGAGGTCTGAAGTTTTCATTAACAAAGACACTTCAAACCCATGGTATGACTTCTTGTTTTTCTTTAGTGTGTGTAAATATCTTTTTATTGAGAAGAATGGCATTTGACATGTATTCCAGCCAATATAACTATTACCCATTGACTATACAGTATGAGTATATATATGATATATACATGTATAGTATTCCTTATATACTCAGATATATAGTAGAATGATGAAAAACTTTGTTTCATACCTATTCATTTTGTTTTTAATGTATCACCACACTATTGTCACAACATGCCTACCCATAAAAGGATAGAGCCTTATGACAGAAAAGCTAAAAGTGCATCCATAAAACACATTGGCAGTGATGCCTTATGTTATCTAGGCAAACCATTCACAGCAAAGCTGCTTTCCTCATCTATTTATTTTAGATTAAAGAGATGGGAAGTGATTTTAAAAGTTGATTTAAATTTAAATATTTGCTTGGAATAATTTCATGATCACTATCCGTAACTTATGTAATATATTAATAACTATGAAGCACTCATCTTTTGGTGACATGCATTTAAATCACGTAAGATAATTCCATATTAAAATACTCTATTAACAAGCTTTAGTTAAATCAACGATTTTAAATTTGAAACAAATTATATTGTTTAAGCAAGTTCTCTAGGTGGAATTATAACAGATATCCTAAATTGTTATGGGATGAGATTTGGGAAAGTCTCTGTGGTAACTGTCCCAGAATTTGACAAAGTGAGGGGGCAGGGCAAAATAGCCAAATAGAAAACCCTAGCTATTTTCCCATCACACAAACACCTAATTCAACAATTATCCACACAAGCAACCACCTTCAGAAGGACCACATATCACCTCACCAAGGCAGTACCACTGGGAGTCTGCAAGAGTCACAGCATTGCTGGGCTTGGGGCAACACCAGTGCTGATACAGCTGTAGTAATCAGAGACTTAGACCACAACTCCCAATTCCCTTCATGTATCTGGAAACCCTTCTCAGGAAGGACGGGTTCAAATAAGCCCAGACTGTCAAGATCAAAATAAACATCTAACTCTTCAATGCCGAGATATCCACGGACATCCAAAAGGATCAAGAATATCCAGGAAGGCTTGAACCCACCAAACGAAGTAAATAAGGTACCTGTGACCAATCCTGGAGTGATGGAGATAGGTGACCTTTCAGACAAAGAATTCAAAATAACTCTCCTGAAAAAGCTCAATGAACTTCAAGTCAACACAGGGAAGCAATTCAGAAGCCTATCAGAAACTTCACAAAGACATCAAAGTAATAAAAAAACAAGCAGATATTCTAGAGCTTAAGAAATCAATTGACTAACTCAGAAATTCATCAGAGTCTCTCAACAGCAGAATTGACCCAGCAGAAGAAAGAAATAGTGGGCTTGAGGACAGGCTACTTGAAAATAGACAGTCAGAAGAGAAAAAGAGAAAAGAATAAATAAGAAGCAAGGACGTCTACAAGATGCAGAAAATAGCTTCGAAAGAGCAAATCTAAGAGATATTGGCCTTAAGGAGAAGGTAGAGAAAGAGATTGAATTAAATAATTTTATTTAATTGCAAGTTAACTTATAACTAAATATTTTGCTTACTTCACTCTGTCAGTCCACTGATGTTCACTGAGCCTTTCCTGCAAGCCAAGGATTGTGGTAGTTGCCAGAAGTAAAGAAACAAATAGTTAACTAATTTTCTCAGCTTGGTTTAGTATACAAACAGAATTTATGGAATTACCCTGAGATCTTGCATGTCAAAATTATATTCACAGCTGATATTTACTGACATTTGTTTTCATTTCACTAAAGCTTGTGCTTTATAGTGAAAAAAACAGCTAGCAGCTTCATTATATTACTCCATTCACTCTGTCAAGAGAGACAGCATCCTAGCATATCTATCAAATCCTGGGCAGAAAAAGCAAATTGATCTAAAATTCTCATTTTGGGGAACACCCTATAAGTCAATTTGTGTTTAGCATATTTTTCTCTTCTTCATATGATCATCAGTCTGTTCATTAATTTATTACTTCCTTTAATACTCCTGGCCAGCTCTTGTGTTATATTTGGGGTACAAAGAGGTAAGCAAAATCAGACATGATTCCTGTACACAGGAAGCCAACTGTCCAGTAGAAGGCATAGTCATTAATGAAGTAAATAAAATAAAATATGCAACCATGAAATATGATGCTAATTTCTGAAATATATCACTCAGAGTTTACATTTGAAAGAAGTTTGAGCTTCCTTTATTTGATTACTTTTTTGTTTTATAAAAAAATGTGATCACCTTATGATTATATCTAATGACTTTTTTCTTTTTCCATCAATATAACATTTCAGGATGGTGAATTCTCATAAAAGGAAACAACACAGAAGACGGAATTTACAGAGGGAAACCACACCTGGGTGACTGAGTTTATTTTGTTAGGTTTTCCGACTCGCCCTGGACTACAGATTGTCCTGTTCCTCGTGTTTCTGACATCGTATGGTATAATTTTAATTGGGAACGTTGGTTTAATGCTGTTGATCAGGATCGATCCTCACCTTCAAACCCCCATGTACTTTTTCCTTAGCAACCTATCCTTCGTAGACCTCTGCTATTCCTCAGTTATTGTTCCCAAAATGCTGGTCAATTTCCTCTCAGAGAACAAATCTATCTCCTATTATGGCTGTGCCCTACAGTTTTATTTTTTCTGTACCTTTGCAGATACAGAATCTTTTATCTTGGCTGCTATGGCATATGATCGCTATGTTGCTGTGTGTAACCCTTTGCTGTATACCATTGTGATGTCTCGGGGCATCTGCATACAGTTGATCATCCTATCATATATTGGTGGCAACATGAGTTCCCTGGTTCATACCTCCTTTGCCTTTATTCTGAAATACTGTGACAAAAATGTGATTACATTTTTTCTGTGACCTCCCTCCCCTGCTTAAACTATCCTGCACAGACACATCAATTAATGAGTGGCTCCTCTTCACTGGTGGTAGCTCAGTGGAAATCATCTGTTTTATTATCATCATCATCTCCTACTTTTTCATTCTGCTCTCAGTCTTAAAGATCCGCTCGACCAGTGGGAGGAAGAAGACTTTCTCTACATGTGCCTCTCACCTGACTTCGGTAGCCATCTATCAGGGGACCCTTCTCTTCATTTACTCACGGCCCAGCTACTTGTATTCTCCCAACACTGACAAAGTTATCTCAGTTTTCTACACTATTTTCATTCCAGTGCTGAATCTGTTGATTTATAGTTTGAGAAATAAAGATGTAAAAGATGCAGCTAAGAAAGCTCTAAGATCAAAGGTAGGTTCTTCATGACGTAACATTGTAAGATTCATCTACGTTCATGATAACAATCTCTAATTGCAGACTTGCAACATTATCAGTACACACAGGACCTCTTACAGTAGAGATTTTATCAAACACTTCTTTTTAACACAGCCAAATGAATTTCATAATACCAAGATACAAGTGAACATTAAAAAGTTTCAAGGTTGCTGATGCATACTAGTCATACTACTACTCAATGATTACTAACTTGAGATTTATGTTATAATAGATTGTATCATGCCATCCTAAGTGATACAGTACATCCCTCACAAAAGTGTGCATATGTGTGTGTGTGTGTGTACATTTACAAGTGTATATAGTTCATTTACAAGTGTTGATTACTGGATACTGGATAAGAGAAGCAGCCAGATTGCCTAGTTTATATACTAGGTCTATACCTGGCTATTAAGTAGCGCATTGAACAATTAATTTTTCTGTACCTCAGTTAACTTTTCTGTAAAATGAGGAGAATATAGTACCTACATCATTGATTAATGGATGTTTAACAGAATTAATACAATTAAGTGCTGAGAATAGAGCCTGGATATCTTAACTACTTAGATGTTTATTATGAGTTTATATAATATCTCACATGAATTAAAATGCACATTGCATGATGTTAAGAGGTAAGGATGTGGGTAAAGCAACCATACAAAGCCAATTTTTTTTTTAAAGTGAGGTGAATAACATGTTGATAACTTTCTACACCCAATATACCCCAATGTAATTTGGAAACTTTTTGTAAGTAGCAGCCTGAGACATATAAGTTATTTATAATGCAAAAGATTTGTTTTTTCTTTATCTCTTATTTTTTATTACACCAAAATATTACTTAAAATGTGGAATATTCTTCTCTGGCATCTCAGAAACAGAATAAGTTATCAAATTAATTACATCATTTTGCCTGTATCCTCGTGGGGAGACCAACACAATGCTACAGTGGAACACTGCTCAGGGAACATGCATTTCAACACTGCAACAGGAGGATATGCAGGAGGATGTCCATTATTGCAAAATGTATTTCCATAACCAATATTTTTTGGTGTAAATAATTATTATTCTATAAAAATAAATATTTATAAGCTATGACCTGGAAATATCAAATTTTAAAAGCATAGATGTATACATCATTTTATTGAACTTTGCTTCCTTGAATTTTGCAGATACTGCATTTTTTACAAATTGAAGGTTTGTGGCCACTTTGCATCAAGCAAGTCTATTGGTGCCATTTTTCCAACAGCATGCGGTCACATCATGTCTCTGTGTCACATTTTGTTAATTCTCGCATTATTTCAAACATTTTCATTATTATTATATCTTTTTTGGTGATCTGTGATCAGTGGAATTTCATGTTACTATTATAATCGTTTTGTGGCAAAAAGTACCAAGCCCATATGAGACAGTGAACTTAACTGACAATGCGATGTATGTTCTGACTGCTCCACTGACCACCCCATCTCTGCCCTTTGCATTCAGCCTCCCTGTTTCCTGAGACACAACAATATGGAAATTAGGCAAATTGATAACCCTAAAATGTCCCTTAAATGTTGAAGTGAAAGGAAGAGTTGCACATGTGTCCCTTTAAGTCAAAAGTTAGAAATGATTAAGCTTAGTGGGAAGGCATGTCCACAACAAAGATAGAACAGAAGCTAAGCATCTTATGCCAAACAGGTAACCAAGTTGTGAATGCAAAGGAAAAGTTCTTGAAGGAAATGTAAAGTGCTATTTCAGTAAACACATGAATAGTAAGAAAGTGAAACAGCCTTGTTGCTGATATGGAGGAAGCTCCAGTGTTCTATACGGAAGATCAAATGAACCACGACATTCCCTAAGTGAAAGACTAATCCAAAGCAAGGCCTAATCTCTTCAACTCTATGAAGGCTGAGAGAGGTGAGTAGGCTGAAGAAGAAAAGTTTGAAACTAGCAGAGGCTGGTTGATGAAGACTGAGAAAAGAAGCTGTCTCCATAACATAAAAGCACAAGGTGAAGCAGGAAGTGCTGATGTAGAAGATACAGCAAGTTATCCAGAAGATCTAGCTAAGATAATTGATTAAGTTGGCTTCACTAAAAAATAGATTTTCAGTATAGACAAAACAACCTCATATTGGAAGAAGATACCATCTAGGACTTTCATAGGTAGAGAGGAGAAGTCCACGGTTGGCTTCAAAACTTCAAAGGACAAGATGATTCTCTTCTTAGAGACAGCGGTGACTTTAAGTTGAAGCCAATGTTGATTTACCATTCTGAAAACCCTAGACACCCTATGAATATGCTAAATCTACTCTGGCTGTGCTCTGTAAATTTAACAACAAAGCCTGGATGATAGCACTTCTGTTTACAGCATGGTTTCTATATATTTTAGGTCCACTCTTGAGACCTAATGCTCAGAAGGAAGATTATATTCAAAATATTACTGCTTTTTGGCAATGCCCCTGGTCACCCATGAACTCTGGTGGAAATGTACAAGATTAATGTTGTTTTTATGCCTGCTAACACAACATCTATTCTGCAGCCCATGGATCAAGAGGTAATTTTGTCTTTCAAGACTTATTTAAGAAATACATTTTGTAGGGCTATAGCTGCTAGCTGCAGTAGATAGTGATTCCTCTGGTGGGTCTGAGCAAAATAAATTGAAAATGATCTGGAAAGGAATTACCACTGTAGATTTCAGTAAGAACATTCATGATTCAAGGGAGGATGTCAAAATATCCACTTTAACAGGAGTTTGGAGAAAGTTGGATTCTAAACTTCATGGATGACTTTCAGGTGCTCAAGACTTTAGTGGAGGAAATAACTGCAGATGTAGTGTTAATAGAAAGAGAACTAGAATTAGAAGTGGAGCCTGAAGATGTGAATGAGTTGGTACAAACATATGATAAAACTTTAACAGATACAAAATTGCTTCTTATGGATGAGCCAAGAAATTGGTTTCTTGAGATGCAGTCTACTCCTGTTGAAGATGCTATGAGCGTTGTTGAAAGGACAACAAATGTTTTAGAATATGACATAAAGTTAGTTGAAGCACTGGCTGGTTTTGAGAAGATTGACTAATTTTGCAAGAAGTTCTGTGGGCAAAATGTTATCAAACAGCATCACGTGTTACAAATGTCTCTTGTGAAAGGAAGAGTCGATTGATGTGGCGAACTTCACAGCTGTCATATTTTAAGAAATTGCCACAGACACTCCAGCCTTCAGCAACCACCACTCTGAAAAGTGAGCAGCCATCGACATTGCTCTACTAGCAAAAAATTATGATTTGCTGAAGTTCAGAAGATTGTAGCATTAGTATTTAAATTAAATTAGAATTTTAAATTAAGTAAGTATTTTAATGAGGTATGTGCATTGTTTATTGGAGACAATACCATTACACACTTAATAGACTGTAGGGTAAATATGTCTTTTATATGCACTGGGAAAGCAAAAATATTGCATGACTTGCTTTATGGCGATATTGCTTATGCAGTCTTTGGAACCAAATTTGCAGATACTCTCAGAGAGTATTCGTGTATTTAAATCCATGTGCTCTTTGTTGGAAAAACCTGCAAGATACAACCAAAGTTATTTTTCTGTCAGTTTGGCATTCCCCTAAGAATCTTTTTTTGGGGTTTATGACCAACAGTGCTACTCATGACTATTTCTGTTGCTTCATTTGGTAGAAGGAAAACCCACTCATTTACAGCTAACCAAGCACTCACACACTCTTTATTAAATTAAGTTTCAGATTTACCCAGCCAAGGTTTACTTAGTTAAGGTTATAGAGAATCACAAACAGCACATTAGATGCATGTATCTTGACATAGTTTTTCATGCCCTAAGAGCTCTTAATATATACCATCATCTATTGGTGATGATATCTACATTGAGTGCTTCAAGCTGCATATGTAAATCCTATTTTTGCCATATTGCCTTTTGATACTCAATAATTACATCATCAAATGTTATATCACTTATAGGAAAATATGACTGTTAGCAAGTAAGGGAATACTTAAAATAAAGCTTCTACTGCTTTCTGAGTTCTGCAGGTGATTCCCATGTACACATTGGTGCTGCATTTAGGCAGATGAAACTTTGATTCAGCTGTGCCTGCCTTCTAGCAGCCCTGAAGGCTTCTATCAGCTGCTGAGCTGTCCAGGTGAGCTGTACTCCTCATTCCACAGGGAGCACCCGGTATGTTATCATCTGAGGCCACAGACACTTAAGTTCCCACAGTTGGAAGGCAGCTAGCCAGGCTTACTGTGCATTTTAGACCCAATAGAATCATACCGTACTCAGAATTTTCTGAGGCCACCCACTTACCCATAATTTACCTAAGGCCTTCCCCTGAGGTCTTTCCTGAAGCCTGTGTGATTCCTGAGATGCCATTGAAAGCTGCTTAATTCTCATTTCAGTATCAAAAGCAGAATCTTACAAGTAACATAGGAATAGTAGATTTATGTTCAAATCTCACGCAATTACTTACTTTGACTAACTCTAACCTGGAAGGATATTTGATAAATGTAGCTACCAGCCACAACCATGTTGACAGCAATATCTCAAATAATCTATCATTTCAACCTGCCATACATACACATCTCTTTTAATCATATTTATCTCTCAAATAAAGAGAATAGGAAAAGTATGCTTACTTCTAATAGATGAATGCATAAAACTGAAAAAAAAGAGGATACACAAAGTCTTATAAATCATTTTATCCGTCTGTAGTGATTTAAGATTCTTCTAGCTAAGCCACACAGCCCCTGTGATGTCCTATCTATAGGTTGTGAAAATTTTGAGACAGAAGTATAAATATTCTTACCATGTCTCATGTCAGAAGCAGGGGAATGGGAGACAAGGGGAAATATTGGATGACATATTTACAAATATATTCATATAAAGGGAAGAGCAAATATGCTACACAACTTCTGCAGTATAGCAGTGCCCCTTACCCATGGGGGCTACATTCCAAGACCACAGTGGAATCCTGAAATGGCGGATAGTACAAAGCCCTATATATGTTTTTTTTTCCTAAAATAATACCACTTATAAAACTTAATTGACAATTTAGGCACAGTAAGCAATTAATCACAATAACTATTAATAGAATAGAACAATTATAGCAACATACTGTATACAAGTTATGTGAACGTGACCTCAATATACCTCAAGGATCTAGAATAAGAAGAACAAGCTAAGCCCAAAGATAGTAGAAAGAAGGAAATAATAATGATGAGAGCAGAAATAACTAAAATGAAGACTAGAAAAACAATAGAAAAGATCAAAAACACTAAAAGTAGGCTTTTCGAAAGGATGAAATCAACAAACTATTCCCTAGACTGAGAAAAAAGGAGAAAATTCAGACAAATACAATCACAAATGAGAGTGGAGACATTGCACCCGACAGCACAGAAATACCAAGGGGCATAAGAGCTACTATAAACAAGCATATGCCAACAAACTGGGTAACCTAGAAGAAATGGATACATTCCTAGACACATAAATCTACCAAAATTAAGTAAATATACCAAGATTAAGATTAAGAAATAGGAAATATGAACAGACAAATAACACATAAGGAGCTTGATTCAGTAATAAAAAATCTGCCATCAAATAAGAACCCATGACCTGATAGCTTCAGGACTGAATTCTACCAAACACTTAAAGAAAAACTCATACTAATCTTTCTCAAGCTCTTTCATAAAATTGAGAAATAAACTACACTCAAACTCATATACAAGTCCAGCATTACCCTTATGCCATAGCCACATAATTACATTAAATAAAATAAACTTACAGACCAATATCCCTGATGAACATGGATGCAACAATCCTCAATAAAACACTAGAGAACCAATACTCAACAGCACATTAAAAGAAGCATTCACCACGATCAAGTGGAATTTATCCCTGTTATTTAAGAATCGCTCAATTCCACAAATCAGTAAATATGATACTGAACACTATCAGAATGAAGAACAAACATCAGCTCAGATACAGAAAAGCATTTGAAAAAATTTAATATCATTTCATGATAAAAAACTCCCAACAAATTAGGTATTGTAGGAATATGCCTCAGCACAATAAAGGTCATAAATGTCAAGCCCACAACCAACATCATACTTAACAGTGAAAAGGTGATAACATTTCACATAAGGTCAGGCACCAAGACAAGAGTGCACACTCTCACTTGCTTTTTTTGCTTTTGTTTTGTTTCGTTTTGTTTTTTAGGCAGCATCTCACACTGTTCCCCTGGCTAGAGTGCAGTGGTGTCATCATGGCTCACTGCAACCTCAAACTCCTTTGATTAAGCAATCCTCCTGCCTCAGCCTCCTGAGTAGCTGGAACTACAGGTGGGTGCCACCACAATCAGCTAATTTTAAAATATTTTTGTAGATACGGGGTCCCCCTATGTTGCTGAGGCTGATCTCAAACTTCTGGCCTCAAAGCAATCCTCCCTCCTTTGGCCTCCCAAAGTGCTAAGTTTGCAGGTGTGAGCCACTCTGCCCGGCCCTCGCCACTTCTGTTCAACATAGTACTGGAATTCCTGGCCATAGCAGTTAGGCGCACACACACATACATACACACACAAACACACACATACAATAGGAAGAAAGAAAAGTAAAAGAAAGAAAAGAGATAAAAGGCATGCTAATCAGAATGGAAGAAATAATAAAGTTCTGGGTGGAGACAACATAATCTTTCAGAGAGATAACCTGAAAGACTCCACCAAAAATTGTTTTAGGACTAATAAGTGAATTCAATAAACTTGCAGGATACACAATGAATATAACAAAAATTAGTAGCATTTGATGCATTAACAAAAAGTTATCCAAATAAGAAATCAAGAAATCACCCCCATTTGCTATAGTATCAAAAATAATAGAATATCATGGAAGGATTTAACCAAAAAATTGAAAGTTATCTGTACTGAAAACTATTAAACATAGATTAAATAATTGAAGAAGACACAATTATTAGGATAAATGGAAAGATATCCCATTTTCATGATTCAGAGGAATTAATATAGTTAAAATGACCACAGAACCCCCAAAATCGTACAGATTAAATGCAAATTCTGTTAAAAATCCAGTGACATTCTTCAGAGAAATAGAAAATTAAATCATAAAATTTATGTAAAACTACAAAAGACTTGAATAGCCAAAGCAGTCCTGTGCAAAAAAGAACAAAGATGGAAGCATCACAGTAACACATCTCAAAATATACCCAAAGGATGTAGTAATCAAAACAGCATGTCATTGTCATGTAAAAAGACACATAGACCAGTGGAACAGAATAGAGAACCCAGAAGTAAATCCACACATCTCTGATCAACTGTCTTTCAAAAAGGGGCCAAGAACACAAAATTGGGAATGGACAGTCTTTTCAATAAATCATTTTGAGATAACTGGATATCCACCTGCAGAAGAATGAAAAGTGGACCCTTATCTCATATCATATACAAAAACGCACTCAAAATGGATTAAATATTTTAATATAAGACTTGAAACTGTAAAACTACCAAAAGAAACATAGAAATAAACCTTCTTGGCATTGGTGTTGGCAAATATATATTTTGAATATCAGCCAAAAAGCACAGAAAACAAAGGAAAAAATAGGCAAATGGGATTGTATTGAACTAAGAAGCTTCTGCACACCAAAGGAAACGATCAACAGAGTTGAGATACAACCTACAGAATGGGAGAAAATATCCTCAAAGCAGACATTTGACAAGAAGATAATATCTAAAATACATAAGGAATTCAAAAGACTATAGTAAGAAAACAAATAACCTCATTAAAAAATGGGAAAAGTATCTGAATAGCCATTTCGTTAAAAAAGATGTGCAACTTGGTAATAACTATGAGGGGAATTCAAAATGTTCATCAGAAATGTTTATGAAAAAAACATACATAGGTTTCCAAAATTTTTTGCACCAAAACAAACTTGTACTAAGTTGTTATAACACATATGAACAGGATTTGAATTGAGGCACTAAGAAGACATCCGTTTGAAAAGAGCCCCTATTCGAACAACGTGAATTTTGCTAATACTGAAGCAAGAACAAACATCAAATTTATGGTGAAGCTTGGGTCGAAGAATGGTGAAATCCCTGATGCTTTATGAAGAGTTCATGGGGAAATTCTCCAAAGAAATCAGCAGTTTATGAATGGATAACTCAATTTAAGAAAGGATGAGACAATATTGAAAATGAAGCCAGCAGCAACAGACCATCCACATCAATTTGTGAGGAAAAAATTCATCTTGTTCATGACCTAATGGAAAAGGTATGACAATTAACAGCACAAACAATAGCCAACATCATAAATATCTCAACTGGTTCAGCTTACACAATTCTGGCTGAAAAACTAACTTAGCAAACTAAACGGATGCCAAAATTGTTGTGCCCTGATCAGCTGCAGGCAAGAGCTTCAAGTAGAAACTTTAAACATGTAGCATCAAGATCCTAAAGCATTCCTTCAGAGAATTGTAACAGAAGATGGAACATGACTTTATTAGTACTATCCTGAAGACAAAGCACGATCTAAGCAATGGCTACCAAGAGGTGAAAGTCATCTAGTCAAAGCAAAAGTGGACCAGTCAGAAGCAAAGGTCATGGCAACACTATTTTGGGGGAAACTCAAGGCATTTTATTTGCTGACTTTTTAGAGTGCCAAATGACAATAACATCTGATTAGTATGAGGGTGTTTTGAGAAAGTTAGCCAAACCTTTAGAAGAAAAATGCCCAGGAAAGCTTCAAGAGGGAGTCCTTCTCCACAAAAATGCTCCTGCTTATACCTCTCATCAAACAAGGGGGATTTTGCAAGTTTCCATGGGAAATCATTAGGCATCCACATTGCATTCGCGATTTGGTTCCCTCTGACTTTTTTTTTTGTTCCAGGATCTTAAAAAATCTATAAAGGGCACTCATTTTTCTTTAGTTAAAGTAAAAAAGACAGTATTGAAGTGGTTAAGTTGCCAGGAAACTCAGTTCTTTAGGGATGGACTAAATGGCAGTTATCTTTGGTTACAAATATGTCTTGACCTTGGAGCTTATGTTGAGAAGTAAAGTTTATATTTTTATTTTTATCTTTTAATTTCACTTTTCAATGAACTTTTTGAAGTCCCCTCATACATGAAAAAATGGTCAATATCTCTAAATATGTGAATGGGATATGCAAATTGAATGACCATGTGACATCACCTCACATCTGGAGGTTTTAATTGCTATTTGTTGGGAAGATTGGGGGAGGATAAGAGAGTCAAATTTCAAGTCATTCCCCATTTTACAAAGTAGTAGTACACATAGTAGCAAACTAAAATTATTTTTAGAATAAAGTGGAACTCTTTTATTTTTAGAGTACTCATTTTCCATGCAATAATTCTTAAACAAATCATCCTTGCACATGTGAGCCCTATTAGAAAAAGAAATTCCCCAAAGCCAGTGTAGTTGTACTCTTTGATCACTATTCTACATAAATCGCCTAAAATACTTAACAATAAATATTTAGTAGGCAATTGCATTTGCAAATCCTCACACTAGGGACTGCAGGAAATACAAAAAATAAACACTGATCTTATTCCTGAAGTTTTAAGTGCAACAGAGAGATTCTTAATAGAATAAAATAAACATAATTCTGGAGTGTACTAAGTGTAGAGAATGTAATATAGTCATAAAATCAATGAAATGTGGGTGGTTGACATATTAAGGGATGGAAATAGGACAATGCTGTTGAAAAAGGTGGTTTAATGTTTCAATTATCATGGATGATCATAACATTATTATTCATAACAGCCAAAAATAGAAATAAACCAAATGTCCATCATATGGTTAATGGATAATTAAAATGCATTCCATACATGAAATGAAGTATTATTCTGGCACACAAAACAAGGGTATTCTGACCCATGAGTTGCAGGAGCACCCATACCATTATGCTGGACTCATTTAACTGGCCTCCTATTAGCATTTTCACTTTAAGAAACACATCATAAAGGTGGATATCTAACTTTAGTGGTCATCTGGGGAAATAACATACCCTACATAATCATTAAAATTAAAATGACAATCAGCATTATGTATTGGTGATGATGTGAAACAACCAGAGGACTCACACACTGAATAGCGTGAAAGTGTAAGTGTGGATTGGCATACTGCTTTGGAAAACTGTGTGAGGATATTTACTAAATCTAAATACACATGCATGCATACACCCACACACACACATGCATTTCTAGCTCCTGGTTTTGTACACAAGATAAATGATTATGTATCTCTACCAAAAGACCCGTACAAGAATGTACTCAGTAATATCGTATAAGAAGACAATCATTGTGCTAAACATAGATGTGACAATATTGAAAGAAATATACAAAAAAATGAACTCACTGCATGAATACTTGAACAGAAGTAAGTTTCCACTAAGAATAGTAGGACATAAGTATGAGGGAAAAATGCAGAAGATTTCAAATAGAATATTGTAATGTAATTTCAGAGTATTACCCTGGTCAAGGAGGTTAATTTGGACTTACTGGGTGTATATATCATTGCAGATTCTTTTGTATTAGCAATGAAAGGTTTCTAAAAGAAGTTGGCTGTTACCTTAGATGTAAGAAATTTTCAAATTTTATTTAATTTTTATTTCATAATCATCTATATAAGTAGGTTCAGATATTCTAAGGTTTTAAGAAATATTTTCCATTGAGTAAGAATTTCAAATTATAAATATTCCTTTTGTTTAAAATTTTTTTTTTTAACAAGATTCTTTATTAACTATAAATAATTGTAGTGTTTTTCTGCAACAAGATGTTACGATGATTATTCTCCTTGGGACCAGTACACACGTTAACTTATCATAGTGGACCATGATTTAGGGTCAGACAATAATTTGCTGAAGAAGGAGTTTGGTAAGCAGTGGTTGCCTACACAGTATTCTGTTCAGGGTGTCAGTGATACCGGTAAAGATGTTTAGATACAGATCATTATTTTTCTCACTTGCTTACCTCTGATGCCTTAATTTCCAAGCTATGTCATTTTCTTCCATGATTTAAGACAGCCATCTTCAATGAAATACAAATCCCTTAAGGAGTTTAATTATCACATTTTTGATAATATTGTAAGCCACTTAGGCTCAGGTTTTTAGTGGAAAGAGTTGAAGGGAAGCTACATTAAATGGCCTGCAGGGGCAGTCAATTTACAAAGCTAAATCCAGATCCTAACTAAACAGTGTGTAACGTGAAGATGTTGAACCTGAACCCTGTCTGCCGGGAATGGCAAGTCTCTCATTTAACTATCACCTGATGGTTCAATGAATTCAGAACAAGGAAAATTCCATTCCTTCAAATATGCCACCAGAAGTAGTAATAGTAAAAGTCTTGGGTAGCACGAATGCTCTGTGTCTTCAGTTTGAAGGGGGGCAAATTATCACAATTACTTAGCATGGGCTTGGCATAAACAATATCCCTCATAGCTGTTAATTTAGTATATTTTGACAGCACCATTGCCCAAAGAATGACACTAAAACATGAAAAGGCATTGAAATGTACCATTAAGAAATCCTTTTCCTCAAATCACGAATACTTTCATAATTTTAGCCTAAAGGTATAGTGTTTATCTATAGCTTTATAGGAATTTTGGGGAAAAAAGGCTATACCTCTGTCTACTTCCCAGGTAAAGATTTGATGAGACACAGGAATTACCTAGAGTATTTGGGTACATACACTGGCTTATTCCTATCACTTGCCATAATATTTTTGTGTACATATTTTTTTCATTTACTTATGGTAAAAATATAAATTGATTGCATTAGGACAGAATGTAAATGGGGGTACATTATTGTACATTACATTCAATGGTAGACTTTAAGGTATACATAGAGATCTGTGCCTGCAGGCATCTTGCAATGATTCAGACATAAAATATCACTCAGTATGTGGCCAATACAGAGAATTTCCTTCAAGGCTGCTAGATTGTACATTCTCAGGGACACCATTTTACTCATTTTCTATGTGTCCTATGGAAATATGCAATACTGTGGCTCCTTTGTACCCCATAGTTAATAATATTGAAGTGTCTAATAAGAAAAAATAAAATAGAGTAGGTTTCAATCTAGCAGCCTTTCCTATAGCTCCTTTCCACATGGTGTAATCTTGTTTGTGAATTTAACTTTAATGTAAACATATTATAACATTTTATGAGAGTAACCAAAAGAGTTATGTTTTCAAAGATGGAGGGTTTTTTTCTTTTGATTACACAGTAGTCACAAACTTATTGAGAGCAGGTGCATTGGATTCAGACAAATTTAATGCCTCTGAGACTCCAGAAGTTTACTGATTACTTCTGGATCTCGCTTTCCGTATCTGTATAATGGAGTCTCTAGAGATAGAAACACAAGATAACATTTGAAATATATGATAATATATATGGTGATTCAATATGTGAAAGGCATTTGGCATTTTGTAAGACATCCACAGCAGCCTGTGTTTAAATTCACACCTTTTGTCACCACCAATTCAGTGCTGAATAAAGAGGTGCTTAAAAAGCACATTTTTGTTGGTGATTTTCCTAAGTTCTGTACAGATTCTGGTTATCAGCCCTTTATCAGATGTGTAGCATGCAAATATTTTCTCCCATTCTGTAGGTTGTCCGTTTGCTCTAGTGATTATTTCCTTAGCTGTGCAGAAGCTTTTTAATTCAATCAGGTCCCATTTATTTGTTTTTGTTGCTCTTGTGATTGCTTTGGGGGTCTTGGTCACCAATTCTTTCCCTAGGCCAATGCCTATAAGAGTTTTTGCAACATTTTCTTCTAGAATTCTTATGGTTTCATGTCTTAGGTTTAAGTCTGTTATCCATCGTGAGTTGATTTTTGTGAGAGGTGAGAGGTGTGCATCTAGTTTCATTCTTGCACATGTGGCTATCCAATTTTCCCAGCACCACTTATGGAATAGGAATTCTTTTCCCCAGTGTATGTTTTTGCGTACTTTGCCAAAAATCAGATGACGGTATGAGGATGATTTATATCTGGGTTCTCAGTCCTGTTTCATTGGTCTATGTCTCTGTTCTTGTGCCAGTACCATGCTGTTTTGTTTTCTATAGCCTTGTAGTATAGTTTAATGTCTGGTAGATTGATGCCCATTAAATAGTGGCCAAATGATATGAACAGAAAATTTTCAAAAGAAGACAGAATAATGGCCAGCAAACATATAAAAAATTGCTCAACTTCTCTAATCATCAGGGAAATGCTAATCAAAACCACAATGAGGTATCACTTAACTCCAGTGAGATTGGCTTATATCAAAATATCAGCGGGGGTGCAGACTGATAGGAACACTCATACACTGATGGTGGGACTGCAAATTGGTACTACCTCTACGGAAAATAATATGGAGATGCCTCAAAGAACTAAAAGTAGAACTACCATTTGATCCGGAAATCCCACTACTGGGTATTTACCCTACAAAAAAATTGTAGATGCCTATAATAAAGACATCTGCACTCAAATGTTTATAGCAGCACAATTCATAATTGCAAAGATGTGGAAACAACCCAAGTGCCCATCAATACATGAGTGGATTAATAAAATGTGGTATATGTATACCATCGAGTACTACTCAGCTATAAAAAAAACAACAGTGAATTAATGAATCTGATATTATACTGGATGGAGCTAGAGCCCATTCTTCGAAGAGAAGTATCACAACAGTGTAAAAATAAGTTCCAATGATACTCACCATCAAATTGGTACTAACTGGTCAACATGTATGTGTACACATGGAAATTATATTCATCAGGAATTGGGCAGGTGGGAGTGGGGTTGAGGGGATTGGAAAACTCTCACCTAATGCGTGCAGGGCACACTGTCTGGGGGATATTCATGATTGTAGCTCTGACCTGGGCAGTGCATAGGCAATATGTGTAATCAAAGTGTTTGTAACCCCATAATATTATGAAATTTAAAAAGCACATTTTTGGAAGGGTTAGTAGAGACATTTTTTATGGTCAGAACAATGTGCATGCAGGATTCAGCTCTCTACCCCATGAAGTCAGAGACTAAGATGGTAGACCAAGATTGGGGAAATGGGAGCATTACATTTGTACCTGTAGGGGAGACACTAGAGTAGACACAAAATTCACACTTCCAGTACCTTTCAGATATCAAAGGACTGCCATTAGTAGTGGTACACAAAAGTTATTTTTGAAATGAACAGAATTTGGCTTTTTTTCTGAAAGCCTGATTCCAACACACATGTTTTTAGAAAAGAATCATCCTTGTACATATGAACTCCATTAAGAAAAACACACCTTAAAGGTTGTTTATGTCTATTTTTCATTGAACACCCACCAGTTGAACAACACTAACAAATTTAACAATGCACATTTGTATTTAACAACACACACTATTCATGCATATCCCTGTTCTAGGGATTGTAGGGATGTAGAGAGACACATGTAGGAACAGATAAATAAAACATAAGTCTAGAAAGAGTGTACTAGGTGTAATGGATGTTGTACGGCCATAAAATAATTGAAATGAGGGTACTTGGAATGTAGTGGGGGAAAGGAATCAGACAACGATTAAGGAAAAAAGCAGTATATAAGATGACCATATTTCTAAATGGGAGGTAAAATACACTGCTTCAGAAATGGAAGAAACAGGATAAATAATGAAGAGGACTTGCACGTCATTAGGTAGGAGATCTACTGGGGTTTCATTAGAACTCTGGTTTCACTGGAAGAAAGTGTAAATTCATGGAAACCACGAAGCATGTTGTAAAATAAATTCTGGTAAATTTCAGACATTGATCAATGTGGTAATGAGGGTGAAGAAATAAAAGTTCAGCCTTTGCTAAAGTAGTTGCATCATTCACGGGGGAAAATACCAAACTGGGAATCTAATTAATCATGTTTGAATAACATAAAAGAGTAAAGGCAGAGACTTAAGACACTCAACTCCCAGCAGTCACCAGGTAAAAATAAAATGTGATCTTCCCATTGTTCACATACCAGAGATAAAGACAGAAAGACTTGCTTATCTCAGGTAGGTTTCCAAATGGTTAAATTTAAAGAATATAGGGGAGAAATCTTACCTTTTTAAGAAAAATGAGGGATCAAGTATGAGGAATTTATAAATTAATTCTATACCTATTTACTCAGTTAAATAAACTCTGCACTTTAATGGTCCATGATATTTTCTTATTACAGCTTTGTGAATTTGACTGAGCTCATTTGTCATTGGTTTAAAGATAGTAAAGATTTTACTTATTGATAGTTTAATCAAGATTAATAAGTAAACCATTACTTTTTAAAATCACTATGCAATATCATTTATTATACATATAAATTTAAGATTTGTCCTAGTTTTATTCAAATAATAACAGAGGTAACACATCAAAGATACCAGTTTATGTAAATTCAAGTGCATATGGACCACATGCCATAACATTTAAGTCTCAAAGAAATAACAATCAGATAACCACCCACATTCCAATTTTCATACATCAACAGGTACACACAGAGATAATCCTCCCTCACACACACATAAATGCACACATACCACAAGAAACAGAAGCCTGTATATCTCTGAAACATTTATTGTTCTTCTTCTGTTTTTGATTTTAATAAAAAAGTCAATTTAAAAGCCAAGGATAAGCAAATGTGCATGTTGTAGTCTGTTTTTCCCACTTCATTTTACGACTCCTATCTGGCTTTTCCAGGAATTTGTCTTTTGAAACTAGATGAGTCATAGCATGGGTGATAAATGCTGTGGCAAAAGAGTGATAAGGAGTGATAGAATAGTTCAATACAACATATTCATTTTTCAGTAAACACTAAAGACACCACACCAAAAAGAGAACCTTAATAATTTTCACTTATTAGCCTATATGTAATATCATTGTCAGTGATAAAATAAATTATATGTCTTGAATAATGCAATGAATAGGATCCTTTTGTTCAAACATGAGATGTTGGTCTTGTATCTTCTGGCTTTGTCTCTCTGACTTTGGTGTTTCTTCCATATTATTTTGGATATGGAATGAGTTTTTAGTTTATTCAAATCTAGCGGCTGAGATTGGCAACTGAGGCCGAGACAAATCACATATCTCAGGAATAATTAGATATAAATTTAGAATCAAAGTATATAAACTTCCTATGCTAAACATTTTTTGTTTTTTACAAGATAATTCTTCTTCAAAAGTGACACTTGCCTGAGATATTTTCTGAGGATAAAGAAGAAAATTTACAGAAACAAATCATGTTCTGCCTTGCAGGTAAGTTTGTTTGGATATCCAGCAAATTCAAACCCGAATTTATCATTCTCTTCATGATTCTTTTCTAACAGTTTAAAACAACAACAAAGAAGAATGGATGGGGGAAATTGTTCATCATTAAGTGAATTCATTCTTTTGGGAATTACCAATAACCCAGAGATAAAAGTGACCCTATTCGCCACATTTCTAGCTGTTTAACTCATAAATCTCCTGGCAAATCTTGGGATGATCATTTTAATTAGAATGAATTGCAAGCTGCACACACCAATGTACATTTTCCTAAACCACCTCTCTTTTTGTGACCTCTGCTATTCCACGGCAGTTGGGCCCAAGATGCTGAGAGATCTACTTGCCAAGAGCAAATCAATTCCCATTGTTGTCTGCGCTCTGCAATTCTTGATCTCCTGTATCTTTGCAGATTCTGAGTGTCTACTGCTGGCAGTGATGGCCTTTGATCGGTACAAGGCCATTAGCAACCCCTTGCTCTATACAGTCAACATGTCCAGCAGGATGAGCTCCCTGCTCCTGGCTGGGGTTTATCTGATGGGAACCGCAGATGCTTTGATACATACAACACTGACATTCCACCTATGTTTCTGTGGTTCTAATGAAATTAATCATTTCTTCTGTGATATTCCTCCTCTCCTTTTGTTGTCTTGCTCAGATACACAGGTCAATGAGTTAGTGATATTCACCATTTTTGGTTTTATTGAACTAAGTACCATTTTAGGAGTTCTTATTTCTTATTGTTATATCACCCTATCAGTCTTAAAGATTCACTCTACTGAGGGAAGGTTCAAAGCTTTCTCCACTTGCATCTCCCACTTAACTGCAGTTGCAATTTTCCAGGGAACAATACTCTTCATGTATTTCCGCCCAAGTTCTTCCTACTCCCTAGATCAAGACAAAATGACTTCACTCTTTTATACCCTTGTGATTCCCATGTTGAACCCTCTGATTTATAGCCTACGCAACAAGGATGTGAAAGAGGCCCTAAAGAAATTGAAAAATAAAATTTTGTTATAAGTAAATGGGGTATATACGATAAATAAGTATGTATTTATACACAAACAAATGCAAATTATTGTTTTTCTCAAATCATATATTATAATATAAAGTAGTCTCAAATATCTTAATTTAATATAATACATATTTTACCAAGCCATGATATAGCCATATTTTCAAGTTTCTTAATTGTGCTAATTCATTATGTGTCTTCAATTTAAATAAGTTCATCTATTTTTGGACAACTTTCCAGTCATTGAGTTAGTGTGCCAAATTTTCGTTTGTTTAATGTTTAATTTTTGCAATAATTTTTCTAAGAGTTATCAAATGTTTTTGGTACATTCCTTATATGTGCTTTGTATTTGATGGTGAAACCACTAGTTTCTATGCTAATGAATCTTATAATGTAGTGGAAACTAGAAACATTAATTGACCAAACTTACAAATAATTCATAATAAACTATAAAATGCAATGAAGTCAAGAGGCAGGGTACAGTGAGCATCAGCAAAATGTCTAACTAGACTGCAGAGAAGAAAAGATTCGTTGAAATGGGGACAGTTAGTTCCAAATCCAAACATGAGTAGAGATGCAAAGGGTGGGTGGGGAAAAGAAAGGATTCCAGATGGAGAGGCTGAGAATTAGGGATTCTGAGGTGGGAAGGACAATGCTTTATTAGAGGAAAGGAAGTCCCACATGCAAGGATTAAAGAACAAAGTGAAAAACTTCAGTAAAGTCCACTCTTGTGTTGGTATTCTCAACTCAGTAACTTCCACTCAGCTTTTCTTCCCGTTTTTCCCCTTCTCAGCCCTGGAGAAATGCTCCTGTTTGTGGTTGATAAATAATACTCTCCTAAAGGCATTATTTTACCTATCACTCTGCTTATGAAGCCATTGAGTCCAATATGAAACTGCAAGCAATCTTGGCTCAAGGACCGCATGTGCTATGCCTGTCATCCTTGCACTTGCGTCGTTCTGAGACACAACCAGAGGCTGGGAAGAGTAGCAGGAAGGGGGGTGGAATGTGGTGTTGATGGTTAATGGGTGCAAAAATAGAATTAGATAGCATGGATAAGATTTAGTAGTTGATAGTGCAACAGGGTGACTATACTCAACAGTCATTTATTGTACATTTTAAAATATCTAAAAGACTGGAATTGGAATGTTCCTAACACAAAGAAATGATAAATGCTTGAGTTGATGGACACCCCAGTTACCTTGATTTGATCATTATATATGTATGCCTGTATAAAACATCACAGGTTCACCATAAATATGTATACCTACTGTGTACCAATAATAATTAAAATTTAAAAATTAAAAAAGAAAAAAGAAAATTAAAGAGTATTATACGTTAAATAAATAAATGATAAAAATCAACACATGGTATATCTTTTTTGAATGCCTATTTGGTATCATAGTGTGATTAACTAAGGGTATGATATTAGCTTTGAATATCTATTTTATAGCTTTTAAGAAAGTAAATAAAATAGTTGTGGGTACGGATACAATGAATCTTCAAAGACATACCTATAATTATACAGGAAATAAAGAGCATCCATCTGGGGGCCTTCTGGATGTTCATCAACTTCACATGGCTCTGCTCAAGTTTATGTTGTCAAAACAGTGGGAGAAGCTTGTTGAGCAACCGTGGCTATGGCCATATATTTGAAGAATCATAAAAAACTCAATGATACTTTTAATTATCCGTTAAAACTGTACGAGTTAAAAGACAAGCTAAAAGTCTTAGGTTTTCTAGCTACCATTGTAAAATGTCCTTCTCTGAGAACATTTCAGAATGGAATGAAAGCCCAAGAGGCTCCCCTGCTTTTCAAGGTGGCATTAGTGGGACACTGTACCCGGATAGAGGAAAGTACAGTGATGGGGAAAAAAAAATAAAAAAAAAAAAAAACTATGAGGAATGCTTCCTTTAAAAAACAGGTTTTAAGGTTTCTACCTGTGCCATATGTTTTGAATGTACCCATAATCCTTTGTTAATCTTTCTTATGAGCAGCAGCAGGGCAGAAAACATTCTTTGAAATATTATTAAAGTCGAGACAAATTGGAGGGTCAGTGCATTGCTGTTGATGCATAAAAATGTCATCCCCCTCCCATATGACTTAAGGCAGTTATGACATGAAAAGATCAATTTGATCTGCCTGTTGGCTCTTTTAATCACATCTAATGAGTGTGAACTTTCAACCCTAAGAAAGGCAGGATTTTAAGCTTAATAAATATATGTCTAAAAATGGAAGAAAACAAGTTGATTAATTGTAGACTTCATCTCTCTGAATTTGTGCAAATAAAAATCACTTATTGGAAACAGTGCTTAGAAAATTTATGACTTAGATAGGAATTTGGGGCAGATAGCCTGATCTAACCCTTCCACGTTGGGATTCCACAGAAATAGGGAAAAGATATATCTTTGGTCTATTCTAGTTGTCCACCTCAGTACCCAGCATTCACTTCCACTCTCTGTCTCTCTACATCACAGTCTTCTCACACAGCCACCAATGACAGTATTGTCCAAATATAATATTAGAAATGACTGTGTGTAGTGAGTTAACACTGTGGGCGTGCTTCTGTATCTTGACTGCTTTCCTTCAGCCTTGGCACTGAAATATCTAACCATAATAATGACGTAGTGATGGTAGATTTGGATATATGTATAACACAGTGAAGAGAAAGATACATACTGGCGATAGGTTGTATAACTACACTTGTTAAAATAGAGCTATAATAACCTCATATGACACAGTAAGTGAGAGGTCTGTGTTAAAACCAGAGGCAGCAACTTTTAACTTCCCTGGACATCTCTCTCTGGAAACATACTATGAACTAGGCACCCAATGCCACTCTAAATTTTTAATAAGTCACTCTTCCTCACCAGAAATCAGTACCCCCTCTCCCTTTATAGATAGGATCACACTAGATTATCCGTAAGGTCCTTTCTCACAGCCACATTTTTTCTCTTATATACATGAGCCTATTATCATGTAAACCTATTCCTGCTATTGGATGCAGTATTAAAAAAAAAAGACAAAAATGATGAGTGTCTTTGTCTTCATACAAAAGAACTACATTGTGTCTCCAAATTGATTCGCCCTGAAATGGCAATGACAATGAGGTAAGCTAGAGTGTGAGCTGTGAAAGGTCAGATACTTTTAAACACAGCCACTTTAACTGGCCTTCCATTCTGCATTCAGACATTAGTAGACAGGTCACAGAAGTGGATGCACAACTATTAGGGTTCAGGTAAATAAAAATTAAAACCTCAATGCAGTACTATGCCTCACCTAAAATAATGACTAAAATGAAATGATTGATAATATTAATTTCAAGTATTAGTGTGGATATGGAACAACTATAGCTTGTCCACATGGGCAATAGAAGTGAGAATTGGCATTCAACTCTGCAAAAGTGTTTGGCAGTATCTACCATAGCTGGACGTGTGCATACCTAAGACACAAAAATTCCATTCCTTGTTTTATACCCAAAAGAATTGAGTGAATATATACACCCAAAGTTTGTTCAGAAATGATCAAAATAGCATTCTTTGAAGATTGATAAATAGCATATGGTATGTTTGTTCATTGAGATTCTACATACCATTGAAAATGAATGAACTACCACCACATGCAATAATATGGAGCAATCTCATATAAAATGAATAAAAGAATACAGACATAAATGAATACAAACTGAATGATTTCACTTCTAAATTTGTTTTAAAATATACAAACCCGATCTATCATATTGGACGTCAATTTATGTTAGGGTCAAGGGACAGTCTCTGAAATGATGATAATGTTCTGTTTTATGTTCTGGGGTCTGATTGCAGGAATGTTTTCATTTCTGAAAATTCACTTGATGGTTACATATGTGTGTGTAACCATATATATATGTGTATATATACCTTAAAAGTTTTCAAAAAACAAAAACTATTTACTATCAGATTTAGGCAACTTCAGGATTTCATTATTACTTTTCAAATCTCTGGTAGTTTCTAGTACACAAAACATTTTCAAGCTATACTTGTTAAATAAATAAAGCACACAACTCTTATAGAGTATTTCATTAAATAATTATCCTTTATGTTACTAAAAGTGTGCTGCCTTGCTTATAGAGCATAGATGTGAGCAATCTACAGGCATTGTTTTTCTTGTTTGCAGCAAGAGGGAGATTAGAGAACCTGGTTTTCCTTGGTACTGATATCATGCACTAAACTTATTTGATAATGTTGATAATGGTGCATGACTCAGGGCCAGGAAACTATTTTCTGAGGGAAGAGCTTTATAAGTAGACAGTTTTCTATGTAGTATTATGTTTAGGGACATCAATGAAACCAAGAAAGCCATGTAGATGCAGATGATTTCCTTTTGATTTTTTTTCACTTGTTTGTCTCTGTTGTCTTAAATTCTACTTACGTCTTTTCCCCCCAGGATTAAAAAAAGCCATTTTCTATTAAAGCACAAATCCCTTTGGAAGGCAATTTAAATTATCCAATTTTTAGCAACATATTGCTACATATGCTCTGATATTAATGGAGGGGGGATTTAGACCACATGTTCTGGAGGAGCAGCCTGTTTATGAAGTTACAATTTAGATCCTGCCGACAGAGTGCAGCCGGAGGAAATTTGGCATCTCTGGAGACAGGGAAGCACCTGAAGGAAAAAAGCTTTGGAAAGAAATCAGAAAAAGATGACCAAGGATGACTCTACCTCCTCCAAATATGCACCAGAGAAGTAGATAATGATAGTAAAGCTCTTGGAGAACATAAAAATATTACTTTCTTGAGTTTACCTGATGGAAATTATTAGCAATTCGGCCCTTGGAAAAGTGACACAAAAAGGACTTAAATTAAGTCAAAAACACAACATCCTTTTAAATATAATTTCATCGTTTCCCTTAATGACAATCCAACAACACTTTCCTTATGCTCCTGGCTTTGAATTATTTATCAGTCACTTATCATTAATATAAAGATCTTCTTTTGGCCTGCACTGTTCCTACACATTTGCCCCATTATTGGCTTTGCCCCAGATCAGCAGCTGCAGAGTTTATTACCTTGTAGTCTGAGAATCAGCCTGTGTCCCTCTGCCCTCATTATCTGAGAAGTTGGTGCTTTGACAACTATACAGCACCTGCTAGATGGAAGTGCAGTGAAGAATGTGACCATTCTCCAAAGGCTGGAAAGGGGCTAATCTCCTTGAAGGTTCACTAGAATACTGGTAATCTTAATGTTCAGTGAAAATTTAAACAAGTTTTAATTGAAATTTAAGGTTAAATTGCAAAGTAAGATAAATTAATGTTGTCAGTGAATAAACAAAAACAGTCATTTACATAACTAATCTTTATAATATTTATATGCCTCTCTGGTATCTAAAAAAACATGAATTCCTAGTCTAACAAATTTAACTATTGGTCCTCTTGGTTGATATTAAGGTAAACTAGGACTATTCCAATAATTTAAATATGCATTTTGTTGTATAGTAATCTTAAAATTGTAATCCATCTGTAAAATTACATATGTTTTACGGTATCACAAGACATTCATTATTTTGGTTGTTGTTACAAAAATAGAGCATTTTGTATGGTCCTATGTAAGGTATGGTTAAAGAGGTTTGCATTTAGGTCGTTTACAGTTGTTATTAAAGGTTGTCATTAGTCATTTCAAAGCTTAGGTATGAAATGACTCCTTAAAACATCAAAATTTGCCTAGGATGAATGATCTTAAACATTGACTTTACTAGTGGAATTCTAAAACAAAATATTTAAAATCTCTAAATTTTTAATATTTTCTCTATAATCTTCAAATTATTTTATTCAAATAACATATTTGTTCATATATCAGGGCTTCTCAGTCATTCGCAGACCCTTCCCAACTCAATGTGCTTTAGTAAAACATATTAATTATACTTGCGTCGAAAAAAAACTAAACATACTCGTGTTATGTAAGATTGGCTTGACTTCCCATTATTTCCCATATTTGTAAGAAAGAAGATATTTCTTACCTATTTTTTCTTCACCCTTTCCTTTAAAGACACTTATTTAATAGCCTTTACACATTATCAAGGCTCCATGATTTTGTTTGGTCTTCTGCTTGTTTTATTCTTATTTTGACAAAATAACAAAGATAGGAGAAAATTTAAGATAAGATTTGGATTTTGAAGTGAAACAGAAGTGGGTTCAAATCTGTATACTATCATTTATTTCTTAGCTATGTAACCTTCGTCATATTATTTGACATTGTTAAGTCTCAGTTTCCTCATCTCTTTAACATGGATTTAATATATATATTAATACATACATACACACACTCACACAGACAAACCCCTGAGATAGGTCAAGAGAGGTTTGAAGATGATGTTGAGACAACTCTCAGGGACTAACCTCCTAGTGCTGAAAGAATGGCTGGTATTATTCACAGCACCAGGCCACGAGACAGAGTTCCCAGGCTCTGTCTTCTTTCCTCTCTACAACCTGCTCCCCTAGTTGGTCAGACTCCAGTTACAGATACTAGCCCCAGGCTGTATTTGTAGCTCTCTGACCAGACACCTTAGGTTTTATTTTTCTGACCCTGACTTCACTCCTGGTTGGAACTGAGTAAAGGGTTTGTTCATGGCCACCCATGCTGGCCACATCATTCCCACGTTTAGGTCAAATGCCTGAAACTATACTCTTGATTTAAGTCCCACACCCCACAGTCCCAGGAAGTGTGTTTAGATAATAAATCCATGAGGATGTCATTTTATGCTATCCTCTGAGGCCCTATCCCAAGGGCTGTAGCTGAAATGGCATACTTAGCTACAAAGGAAACAATATCTGTCTATGGTGAACCCATGCACTTCAGAGAACATATCCTGTGCAGTATTTAGGGCAAAGCACTTAGTTCTCATTCCTGGCATCTCAGGAAACCATTCCAGTCTCTCCTACTGAAAGCTCATATTACTCATACACAACCTCACCACTGATCTGTATGGACAAATCCCTTCTTGTGAAAATATATCCCACCTCAGTGGATGGACCTGTGGTCCAGATTTACAACCCAGCATTTACTTTCACTAGCAGAAGGTTTTCCTGTCTAGTTCCTCTTCTACTCCAGCATTCAACTTCACCTTTGGCTTTGATCCTGTCTGTAGACTTTCTAGCCACACTTTCTCTCTGGACCACAACCAGCAGCCAACCAGCTCCTTGTCGCGCCATTCATGGACTCCAATTCCCATCCCTGGCTCTCAGATCACAGCTTCCCTCAGAAATTTTGGCTGTTTGTTTACCAGTCAAGAGATTTCAGACTCAAGATATTCTTAAGGAAATATTTAATAAGCCAGATTTTAAATTAGTCAATATTTGCAAATTGTTTTTAAAAAGCTACCACACTTGGCAATGCCTAGTAGTAATCATTTTTTTACACAGGAACACTCTGGAGGATGAACCAAAAATAATGCAAGAGAAATAACTGGCTTCTTCGTATTGAAGTTATATATTCTAAAAACAATACATAGTAAACTTATACTTATGTCATAAAAATTCACCCAGGATCTACACTGGGAAGACAATGTGATAAATAGGCAAGAGATAAAACAGTGAATAAGAATTTATGAATAATTCTGGTAGAGAGATCACATACATACAAAAATTACTACAAAGTAAGATAGAAAATGATGAGCATCGTAAAAGAATTACACCTATGATTTTAGTGAAATTTAGAATGAGTCGTCATCTGAAATTGCAGGGAGATTCAGAAAATAAAATTGTGTAGAGGTTAATATTTGAGGAAGATTTTTTAGAGAGAATAGGATTTGGACAGCTAAGCTTCAATATTTACATATTTACATGGAAATCAAAATTGATTGATGTAAAGACCCAGTCTACTGTATCCATTTTATTTTGTTTTTGTATTTTTTTGTTTACTTCAGAGTATTAAGGGGGTACAAAGGTTTTTGCAACATGAATTGCTTTTGTGCCATTCAGAAAAAAGGAATTATATTATGTCAATGATTGGTCCATTATTAGGAGTAATTGTGATAAAAGTTTTGTGGGGGAAGATAAAAGGAGTAAGACTATGAGATATAGGACATTAAGTGAAAGATAAATCTGCCCTGGAAATAAATGTTAGCAATTTCAACTTTAAAATAATGGATATTATATAATCGATTTGAGGGAGTCTAGCTCTAATGTTAGACTCTGGTCCTATTCTGTGGTTGAGGGCTCATTAAACACAGATTTAGGGAACATCCATATAAATAGTGACCACAATCAAGTGGGAAGCACAAGTGGAGAACCCTTTTCTTCTTCCCTCAGCAGAACCTGTTTTAAGAATAGCTGCTATAATGTAGACATAAGAGAGGAGAACTGCTAGAAGACAGACAGCTTCCACCAAACTAGCAAAGACCACCAGAATGATGTCATGCATGTAAGTGTCTGAGCAGGACAGAGAGAACAGTGGGGAGATATCACAAAAGAAATGGTTAATTTCTTTGGAGCAGAAAGACAGATGGAATGTGTTCGTGGTGTGAATAATTGAGCTAAGGGTTCCCCCCAAAAACGCTCCAATTGCAAGCTGGCAACAAACCCTCTTAGACATAATAACCGTATAAAGCAGTGGCTTGCAGATTGCTATGTATCGGTCATAAGCCATGGCAGCCAAGAGGAAAGATTCTGTGTCAACCAAAGAGCAGAAAAAATATAACTGTGCAGCACAACCACTGTAAGAAATTGTCTTCTTATCAGAAACCAAGTTCGCAAGTAATTTGGGGGCAATGACAGAAGAGGAGCATGCATCTGTGAAGGACAACATGCAGAGGAAAAAGTACATAGGGGTGTGCAAGTAGGAACTGACTGTGATTAATAAAATCATCCCAAGATTCCCCAACATTGTAACAGAGTAGATGGAAAAAAACAAAGCAAAAAGGACACTCTGAAGTTCTGGATGGTCACTAAATCCAAGGAGGAAGAAGTCAGTCTTCACAGTGCCATTCTCCAGCTCCATTTCTGCAAGCGCGTCTGGGTTTCTGGAGTTGTGACAGAGTAACGATAGATATGTTAATAATAACCTGGCCATGGGGAAAATTAAAAAAAAAGAAAATAAAAAGATCAAAATAAGTAGAATAGTGATTATAAATCCACTTGGGCATCCTGATAATAACTAGGCATGTCTGTAATTAGCATAGTCTGATACATAGGTTTTCAATTTTTGTAAAGTAAATTGGTAATTTACCACCTCTATTCCTTTAAGCTATTGTCTTCCACATTAAATAGCAGCGCCATCAAAACAGTTGCTGGACTGTAAACTCAGCCGAGGCTCTCTCAGCTACCACCAGTGTCAAGTGATAGTGGCTAACCACCTTGCTATAGCAAACTCTGAATAAATAGCCCCTGTTCCCATTTCTGGTTGTCTTTGTTTATTTCTACAAAAGAAAAAAAAATGTTTCTGTTCCAGGTGAAGCCTTGTGGGTAGAAGGACAAAAGTTCGATATTTCTCACTTGGAGATGTGGCTTCCCCTCTAAGGAACAAAGGAACTCCTTAGAGTTATTTAAGTTCTTTAATAGAATGCTGACAGAATAGAAAGAACAAAGCTTCTGAATTAGTTATTTAAGTGACACAGTCATAGCTCTGTCACTCAGTAGCTATGAAACCGTGGGCAGGCCAATTACTAACGTTGCTTCAGTTTAATCATTTATAATACAAGAATGAGGGTATCTTTCCCATCAAATCATAAATGTTAAACGATTTTCCTTCCACAAACTTAATATCCTCACCATTTTATTCATTCACCATTATGAAGTGGCAAGATAGCAATTTTTAGGTCAATCCAGGATTTTTTTTTTAATCTGGAATCCAAGCTATGGAATAAAACTAGAGAAATCCTCATGCTTAAAAATTTACCATATTCAATCCAGGCATGCATATTGATGATAGCCAGGAATATTTCTACGCCCTCTGTAGTGAAAGAGTGTAAAAAATACTTGGAAATAGGCTTACCTACCTAACCCTCTGAGTTATCTCTACGTTTATTGTCCTTGCCTTTCTTTGCAGTTTCAATTTTTTTGGGGGGTGATAAAAGTGTTGTTTGTTACATGGATCTATTGTATAATGGTAAAGTCAGGGCTTTTAGTGGACCTGTCACCATAATAGTGTACATTGTACCCAATCGGTAATTTTTCATCTCACACCCCCTCCCCACCTCCCCTTTTCTTAGTTTCCAATGCCCATTATACCACTTGATGACCATATATACCCATAATGGTTTAGCTTCTACTTATAAGTGAGAACATGTTGTATTTGTTTTTCCATTCCTGTGATACTTGTCTTAGGATAATGGTTTCCAGTTTCATCCAAGTTGTTGCAAAAGGCATTATTTCATTCTTTTTTATGTCTGAGGAGTGCTCCATCATGCGTGTGTGTGCGTGTGTGTGTGTGTTTGTATAAACACCACATTTTCTTTATCTAGTCCTTAGTTAATGGGCACTTAGGTTGATTCCTTATCTTTGCAATTGTGAATTGTGCTGTGATCAACATTTGGGTGCAGTGGTCTTTTTAATACAATGACTTCTTTACCTCTGGGTAGATAGCCAGTAGTGGAATTGCTGGATCGAATGGTAGGTAATTTTAGCTCTTTGAGGAATCTCCATACTGTTTTCCATAGAGGTTGTACAAATTTAGATGCTCACCAACAGTGTATGAGTGATCCCTTTTCACTAAACCCTTGCCAACATCTATTGTTTTTTCACTTCTGGATAAAAAAACAGGGATGCAAATACTTGTCCAGAAACACGCATATTTTACTCAGTGTAGAGACAATTGATTTCCCTCCCCTCTGTGGAAAAACCCAGTTTTATATCTACTAATTTATTTTTGAATTTCTGATCTGCAATACTGTTGTTTTTAAAATTCTCTTTTGTACCGGTTATAACAGTTCAACTAATGAATGAATGAAGTAAAATCATTGAACATGCTCATTTTGTATTTGTGCGACTCATAATTTTAAGTTGTGTATCGCATGTACACACATATAATTATTATTTAATGCTTCATATCACACACAACTATCTCCCTCATAAAATAACTATTTCAAGCCTTCACTATTCTCTTTAAAGCACTATTCTACCACTTTCTTCTTATTCCCAGAAAGGAATCTATATTTCAGAGCAAAATATAGAACAGCAAATAGATTTACCTTCCACTTTCTCAGCAGGGTATCCTATAAGCATTTAAATTCATCAGTGACTTCCTCTCTTCCCTCCCTTCCTTCTCTGGGGAGAAGTGCCCCTCCTCTCTGAGGTTCTTCCCTTCCACTGTGTCTGTGTCAATTAAAGTACTTTCACTGTCACTAATAGTCTTACTCTCATAGACTTTCAGCATGTAAACAACGTTTACATAAATTTTAATTTAAAAATATTACCTCATATCTACTTCCCCTTATTTTCCTTCATTGCACAACAATGTTCCCTGATAGGCATCTGCTCTGGCATACACATCCTCACTTCAGCCTACTCAGATAGGGTTTTTGTCCCAACAAATCAATTAAAGCCCTTTTCTTCCAACATCAGAAACGACATCCTAGCTGTTATATCTAAAGATGTTTCAATAGGTAATGCACTTTCTTTTTCTTTTTTAATATTTTATATTTATTTATTTATTTATTCCTTTTTAAATTTCAGAATATTATGGGGGTACAACACTTTGGATATATATATTGCCCATGCACTGCCCGTGTCAGAGCTACAATCGTGGTCATCCCCAAAACTGTGCTCCCTGCATCCATTCAGTGAGAGTTTTCCCATCCCCTCCACCCGCCTCCCACCTGCCCGCCCCCTGATGAATATTATTGCCCTGTGTGATGTAGGTGTTGATCAGTTAGTACCAATTTGATGGTGAGTACCAGTGGTGCTTGTTTTTCCATTCCTGTGATACTTCGCTTCAAAAAATGGGCTCTAGCTCCAACCAGTATAACAAATGTTGGCGGGGACGCGGACAGATAAGAACACTCATACACTGCTGGTGGGTAATGCACTTTCTTTTTCTGTGTCATGGGTAGACCCCTCCTTTCTTTTTAATATTTCCACATTTCCTTTCTTCTGGACCTCTCCTTTCTTCCAAAAATGTCCACCTCTCTGGGCTTCCATACCCCTCTCTTGATTCCTTTCTAATCTCAGTATCCCCTGCTCAGCCTCCTTCACACGTAGTAGCAGTTTCCTAGAGCTTCGTTCCTGACCTACTTCTCTCCCCACCGTGTGCACTCTTTCCAGGTAATTCTATGCCTTGTCTTAAAAATACCATTTACACAGTAATAGTTTTCATATATCCAACCCAAGATCATCGGCCTAGCTCAAAATTGGCTATGAAATAGGCACATGCACATTTCAGCATGTCTAAAATCAAATGTAATTGATATCCATTCCTACGACTTATGCCTATTCCACGATCCCTATCTTGATATACATCTCTACCACATACACTCCTGGTCCAAAGAAGAAATCACCTCCTAGCTAAAAAATACCCAAGAACCATTAATTTACTCTTGGAAATATGGATATTATGCAACCTTTACACTTCACCGTCACTGGCCTTCCATTATTTAATGCTACCCCTCTTTTTCCCCATTTGGACTTCTTAATTGGCCTCCTTCCTCTAATCTTTCCCCACTCACACACCAAACGTGCCACAAAATCTACCTATGTATCACTGTCCAGTGACCTGCACAAAATACATTTTTATTATGTTGCCTTCTTGCTCACACCCTTAAATGATTTTCTGTTCCCTACAGGCTGAGCATTTAAATAACTTCATTATTTGGCATGTATTTCCAATTTCATCTCATATACTCCATCCCAGAACCTGATCTAACAACAGTACCAAAATGTTAAGCTCCTATCCTTTCCTGCCCAATTTGTTGCAGGTTTTTTAAAAAACTAAATCTCTTTATTAAAACTTTGTATACATTTAGGGTTAATAATCAGAGAGTAACTATTTGAGAAGTTATTTTCTCAGTACAGAGAATAAAATGCAGGTACTATAACAGCCATGGATTCTGGATTATTGCTCAATGCTTATTTTTTTCCTTGTTCTGTCTCTATCCAGCTAAATTAGGTGAGTTCTGGGTAACTGAGCTATACCTGCAATTAACATTTTGAACTTATAATTTTCAAAGCACTTTTAAATCTGATTTATTTCTCACAGGTCTCTTAATGTTAAGGGTTGATTGCCTGTCAATTTCATATCCAAAAAACCTGAAGATTGCATGCCAATTAATCAATCCAGGCTAAACCTTGACAAAGACACTTTCTTTCTCTAGGATCTTCTCTCCTCTCCCTTTAAGTTGGCTAGAACAACTCATTCTGTCCCTCTATTACCTGTCAAGAATAGGGATGAGAATCTTAAGATATCACCAAACACCAAAGACATTCAAGAGAAAGGAATTTTTAATACAAAGATAATGGTGGGCTTTCTCAAATTTGTGCCCAGGTAGGGTTGTTTAGTAATGTGTAGGGCCTTAGTTAAATTTGAATATTAGGTAGATGATTAATTGTTTCCTATAAGTATGTGAGAAATATTTCATGGGGCATAATCCTAGTAAAAATAGTATTTGTTTATCTGAAGTTGAATCTAATTTGGCATCCTGTATTTTTGTTTGCTAAATCTGGCAAGCCTGTATCCAGAACAACTCAGGGTCTTACAGCAACCAACACATCCTGGTTCACCTGAACTTCCTTGTTTTAGTACCATAAGTCACTCATACTGAGAATCCCCTTAATCATATCCCCTTATAATGAAGGCCTCTTATGCAAACTGGCATTTCTGGTAAGGTCATCTCTGATTCTTCAATCCAAAAAATATGTTCTAAATGTTCCAGTACTAAAGATCTGGGGTCCCATGCAAAACTGAGAATTCTCCACGGCACTATGTGTTCAGATGTCCAAGGATTTAAGGACCAATGAGAAAACATTTTTCCAGTCAAATCCTAACTATCCTAAGCCCATTCTTATTGCCCCTATTTCAGGGTTTCTAAACTTCAGTAGTATTGGTATTTTCATGCTGGATTATTCTTTGCTGTGGGAAGCTACCCTGTGAAGTGTACCATGTATAGCAGCATCTCTGGTTTCTACCCACTAGATGAGAGCCTCACTGCCCTCACCCCCAAATGTGGAAATCAAAAATGCCTCCAGACATTGTCAAATGTCCCCTTTAGGAGGGGGATCAGGGAATGCATAATTTTCTGTGGTTGATAACTACCGCTTTATTTCCTTGATTCTAATAGATTGTAACATTTCTCTGTTCAAATTTAACTTAAGATTAATGTACAATTTAAATATCACGGTTCACTATTATATGGATTAAACAATTTGTATTATGTTTGAATCCAGGCAACGTGGCATCTACAGTCTTCTTCCTTATAACATCTTCACTTTTTTTTTCTTTTTGCCCTATTGAGCTAGCATTTTTTCCCCACGCTCTACAATCTTATTCAGATTGAGTCATCTTTATGGTATTTCTCCAGAATGTTCATTTTATTCTTTTTAAAATGCCCATAATATTCTGAAATTAAAAGTAAATAAATAAATACTTATCTTCCTTATACAACTCTTCTAAAAATTTACAGAAGCAAGAAGATATATGTTGCTGAAAACTCTTAGGACCCTTCTATTCTCCGATTACCAGGAAACAATTGTTCAGGTCAATACTAACGAGAAAATCAGCTAAGCTGGGCCCTCTAAACAAAGCTCTATACAAAGTGTTGAAAGAATACAGTTCCTGTTCCCCAGATGTCAAGATACATAATGTCTCCTGGAACTTGAAATCTCTCCCCAAATTATTCTTCCCACAAAACCTAAGGCATCTTCTAGACACCTTGCACAGAAAAGAATACCTGTATTCTTAGACCTGCAAACAAACCTGCTGGTGGAAAAGGCAGCCCCCTCCTGCCTCTGGAGAGCTTATTTGGGGGAGATGCTAAGACTTTTATTTCTACTGTCACTCCCAGTGGCATCAGGATCTAGAAAAAATGTGTTGCCTTATTCCCCAGGAGCCTCAGAACAAGCAATTAAAACTAAATACTCTTTTGTGATGTAATTGTGGTTTCATGGAAAATCTGAAGGAAAACACCAGCAGCTTTGGAAACATTTTATATAAAAGTTATCTTGACAATTTAAACGTCATTTCCCTGTGCTCCTTGATCATTCCCATAATCTCTCTCTTTTTTTGTTTTTTGGTATAATGACAAATTATAAAAAGAATTATCTTTTTTATTTATTCACAACTATTTCTTAAATATCTGCCATACCCTTGGTCTTTGCAAAGCCTAACTCCCCCTTGTTACAATAATCACCTTAGAGGAGCAGGGAGATTCGGCCTTCAGGTCTCTGGGCACTTAGTCATATTCTTGCCAAGGATATTAGACACAGAGCATCTCTTCATACATATTGAGGACAGGACTACAAATGTTTGGAATTTGTTTCTCAGTGTCCCCAGAAGAAGCTACATTCATTTCAGTGAATCAGCCTTTATTTCATTATTGCTCAGGCCACAGTGTGCTATAGTTATCTGTTTAGACATTTACATGGCTTTCCCTCCAGCTAGAATGTGGATTTGTGGAGATCATAAATATTAATAATTCCTCTTTCACCTGTGTATCCTCCTCACACATGTCTATGTTTGTGCAAGAATGGATGTATACATATATAAGTATGATTAACCATAACCCTTAGCCTTATTTCCTTAATCTGAAATATTTGCTCTAAGTCTGATACTCTTCTTGTTGGGAGGAGGAATATATCCACTTTTAAAGACAAAGCATTAATTGCTAGAGCCAGAAAGGAATCACAAATCTTATCTTCTTGCCTCCTGATTTTTACTCTTAGGCCTTGGTAATAAGGATCAAATAGTCATGAACTAGAAAGTCTTGACTATGCTGTAAAAATTCAGTTTAAAGTGTATGATAAGATAGACCCCACTGTCGCTCTTTTCCCTGACAGCGTTTCCAGCAGAGAGCATTGGCATTTTGGTCCATACCATATTTAATCTATTCTAAGACATACTTGCATCTATTAATATTATAACATCTCTGTGATTGGATATGTCTCACAAATAATACTATAGAAATTATCATGTAATAGTTTAATTGTCAAAGTTTATTTCTTGTTGGAATGCTTAATGATGGTGAGTCTTGTAATAAGTGAACTATGAAGTGGTACTGGACATGGAGAAGAAAACTTCATGGTGAGTATTTCAGAAAGCACAGTCCTGAGACTGGGAATCAGGGTCATCTTCCATATAATTAGGATAATCATTAATGTAAAGGCTTAATTTAAAAATAAAATTGGATCTATTCTTCTGAAAATTATCTTTTAAAATAAATGTTATAGGTAAAATTGAATTCACTCACATTTCAAACTTGGAAATATGTTTAAATTTTAAATTTAAAAAGCACAAAGATAAGAGAATCAAAAAGACTCTCTCATAACTACCAAGTTCCTTACTCTGCTCCAACACTGCAACTCTCCGATTAACTGCTCACCTGCATACACATTGGAATCCTGAATCCTGATTATAAAATCTCTAGGAATATATTTTGGAGCCCACCACCTTACTGAAAGCTTCCTTTACGTCCTTGTTTCTCAGGCTATAGATCAGGGGGTTCAGCATGGGAATCACTACAGTGTAGAACACTGTGGCCACTTTGTCAGCATCCCCACTGTTCCCTGAACTGGGCCTGCAATAAATGGAAAGGATCGTTCCATGGAAGACCACAATGGCCGTGAGGTGTGAGGCACAGGTAGAAAAAGCTTTGCGCCTTCCCTCTGCAGAACGCATCCTCAGGATGGTGATGAGAATAAACAAGTAGGAAGTGAGGATGATCATGATGGTAATGACCTCATTGAAAGTGGCCACAGTGAACAGCAGCACCTCATTCACAGTGACATCAGAGCAAGCAAGACTTAAGAGAGGGGGCAGATCGCAGAAGAAGTGGTTAATCACATTTGATCTATAGGATGGGATCTTAAGAGCTAAGCACAAGTGGATCAGAGAACACACTGTTCCGCAGAGGTAGCAGCAAGATACCAGCTCCACACAGAGCTTCTGAGACATGATGACCATGTACAGCAGTGGGTTACAGATGGCTACGAAGCGGTCATAGGCCATCACGGCCAGCAGGAAGACCTCAGCAACCACACATGTGCAAAACAAGTAGAGCTGCATCATGCATCCCAGGAAGGAGGTGGATTTGTCTTTGTTGAGGATGTTAGCCAACATCTTTGGCACGATGATTGAGGAGTAGCAGAAATCGACAAAGGATAAGTGGCTGAGGAAAAAGTACATAGGGGTATGAAGCCGAGAGCTAGCGTGAATCAGTGCAGTCATACCCAGGTTGGCCAGAACCGTGACTCCATAGAGGAGAAGGAACATCAGTAGTAGGAAAGGTCGCAGCTCAGGGGCATCTGATAGTCCACGGAGAATGAACTCTGTCACAGTGCTGCAGTTTTCACTGCCCATGTCTCCAATTATTTGGGATTGTAGGGAAAGAAACCTCAAAGTCATTTTCCGTTATATGATCCAAAATAGGCTCTCTCCTATAAAAAGACATCAGAGAAGTCGGACAGTTAATTTTGTCAACAAAGATAGGACTTTTTGTGAAATTTGGGAGAAGTTCAGGCATTTTATAATTTTATACTATGGATGCATAAAACTCAGAGTTCTGAGATTAAAAAAAATCATTAATATTCATATGAACTGATGATTATTGTAATTAGATTTCACAATTGAGAGCTTGTCCCTGAATCATTAGAAAAGAGGTGAAAGTATTATTTAATTGGCATTATTGCTCTGTGAAACTCAAGTCTCTTTTTCATCACAGACTCCAAATTTGGAATCTCGGAAATAATATTTAAAATAAATATGACCTTTCTCTGAATTTCCCACTGAAGTAAGGAGAGATATGCTAATTTAAGTTTGATAACTTACAAGTGTTTGTATTTTGTTGTTATATTTTAGATGGAGAAATCAGTTTTAATTTACTCTATATTAGCATTTTCTCCATAAATTTGCATAGCAATTTTGTCAGTTACACTATTCAGTATCGGCCACGATTCAGGGAATTGGTACTCTTGAGCAAAACATTACTGTATCTATGTATCTGCAGCCTCAAAAATCTATGTTATAAATGAATCTACTGCTTTGAATCTATTTGAAGAATTGATCACCTAGGAAATTATTGTAAAATGTGTACTGCTGCATGGCAGCTTGTTTATGGTATTAAAACTTGGAAATAATGTGTCAAACAAGAAGGAAATGATCAAAATTATAGTATATACGTGATGAAAAAATATGCACCTAATGAAAATAATTTTAATGACATGAAAAATTACTGTGATAAAACAGAAAGCTAAAAAATAGCCAGCTAGATAGTACAGACAAAATATTTTATATATATACACACATATATGTAAGTTGCATTGCATATTTAATCTTTGGGGCACCCATGAACATAAGTATTTTATTCTTACTGTTTCTGAAAGGAATCTAAAAATTGCCTGAAGTCTCACAAACATAAGAATGATGTGGTGGAGCGGGGAAGGAGGGTAGAATTTTTCCTAAGGAGTGACTCATACATTCCAGGCCTTTGACACATAACAAAGGCAGAGAGGATGAGAAGCCCCTCATTCATACTCTCTTTCCCCAGTGCCTGGGAGATACGTACGTGACTGTAGAGGCACCAGTCGGGGATTCCTGGAGGAAAAAGAATTGGATTAGAGACCAACACAGCCTGGTATTTTTTCCATTCTTCAGCTGATTTCAAAGATGTGCAGGGTATGCCTATGATAAAATCCTAGTTGGAAACAAATCATGGCTCTGATGGTACAGTTTTCTTTCTTCAAATGGCCAGGAAAAGTGAGTCATTTGTCTTTCCCTGAGATCAAAGTAGTTTATAATTTTGACAATCTTTTCCTGTTTTCAAGTTAAACATGACAAATCAGGAGGTTAATTGCCCACAGTGTAGTGTGTCTTTTCCAGAGGAGACTTTGATTCCAACAGGATATTTGTCAAAGTCTGGAGACATTTTTGGTTGCTACAACAGGGAGTGGGTACTACTGACACCTAGTGGGGATGCTGCTAAACATTCTACTATGCACATGAGGGTCCCCACCCCACAAGCCCCTGCCCCTAATACAACCAAGAAAACATTATCTGGACCAAAATGTCTATAGTGCCATAGTTAAGAAACCTGCCATGGAGAGACATTTCACAGGGTTCTGCACAAAGCCAAAATTATCGTTTTTTTCCCTGATTCAGGGTGGTTGACATGTCCATGTTCTTCCATGAACGGTCCTGTATGGCTGTTTGCCACCCTCAGCATCAGGCTGACAGTCCAGAGGATCTATATGCAGTCTTTACCAGCTTGCACAGATGGAGTTAATGTAACAGATGGGGAAGAGGGAGGGAGGGAGAGAGGAAACAAGCATTCATCCCAATTTCTTCACAGTGTTTCCCTATCATGCTAATATCTGTTACAAGATACTGGGTTCTGCAGACTGTTCCCCTTTCCTCAAAATAAAGAGTGTAGTGCAACCAACCAAACTATTGGACGATGTTGCTTCCGCTGTTACTGAAGATAGTATGATGGAAAATGTTATATGCTTTATATTTGCGTGTGTGTGAATCTCTGGGGCCCACGTTCCATAAGCTTCCCAAGACAATCATTGATCTCTGTGGAATGCCAACAAGATATCTAGAAAAGTACTCTATCTTGGGACTCCAACAATTATTGACTACTATGGAAGATAAACAGGGGGGACAACAATCCAATCTGGTACATGTTATTATAATCTAACATTTAGATTCAGAATCCACGATGAATTACAAAACTTATTATGCTGCATCCAAGTATTGCCTCTGTGAGCCAGTGCTCACATTGCCACTATGAAATATATGAATAGGTCTTACAAACTTTGTCTGCCTTATACTCAAAAGCTCATTCCTAAAGGATGTAGGGTCTGAAGACACACCAGAGATCTTTAGGGGTGGAGACAATGAATCGTTTTACTGAGAGTAATGATAATTGCTCACATTTGCTGAGTATTTCCTATGTGCTAGATACTATTCTAATTATAACTGTTAACATATTTCATCTTTATAAAAACAAGAGACATCACTGTTGTTATGCCCCTTTACAAATGAGGTGACTGAGACACAGCAGATGTAACTTGCCCAAAGTCACACACAGACCCCCTGGTAGAAAGAGGCCTTATGCTACTTATTGGTTTGTACCACCCACATGACTGTGAGGAAGAACATAGCTCCAGAGAGTTTCTGGGTGGCACACTGCCTGTTAACCCCCAGAGGTCCCTAAATGGGAATGTCTCAAGGATCCCACTCAGGTCAGCTCCTCTACTGACTATATACAGCAACATCAAGCTGAGCTAATAGTGTTCGTACCTCCGTCTGTGTGCCCCTACAGAAACCAAACACTTCAAGAATACTACGGATGTAATGAGCTACAGGTGATCAGTTTCCATATTCTTGACAATCTATATGTGTTTTCCTAAAATTGATCTGCCTGACAATTCCCTAAATTTAAGGAGGCTTGCTGGTTCTCCTTTTCCACCTGGAATTCTAACATGCCCTTTCCCCTCACTCTCCACAACAAGGGATTTGCCTAATACATTCACTTCTAACTACTTGAGTTACTCTGATGAGAAAAACAAAATTAAAGTTGCAAAATATGAAAAATAAGGACAACTTAAAATGTTGTTATCCATGAGGTCTGAAGTTTTCTTTAATCAAGACACTTCAAAACCATGGTATGACTTCTTGTTTTTCTTTAGTGTGTGTAAATATCTTTTTATCGAAAAGAATGGCATTTGACATGTATTCCAGCCAATATAACTATTACACATTGGCTATATAGCATGAGTATATATATATATATATGATATATACATGTATAGTATACTATATATTCTCAGATATATAGTAGAATGATGAAAAATTTGTTCAATACCTATTCATTTTGTTTTTAATGTATCACCACACTATTGTCACAACATGCCTACCCATAAAAGGACAGAGCCTTATGACAGAAAAGCTAAAAGTGCATCCATAAAACACATTATTGGCAGTGATGCTTTATGTTACCTAGGCAAAACATTCACATCAAAGCTGCTTTCCTCATCTATTTATCTTAGACTTGAAGAGATGGGAAGTGATTTTAACAGTTGGTTTAAATTTAAATATTTGCTTGGAACTAATTTCATGATCACTATCCATAACTTAAATAATATATTAATAAATATGTAGCACTCAGCTTTTGGTGAAGTTATTTAAATCACATAAGATAATACCATATTAAATATTCTATTAACAAGCTTTAATTAAATCAGCAACTTTAATTTGAAACAAATTGTATTGTTTAAACAAGTTGTCTCTATGTGCAATAATAACAGTTATCCTTAATTGTTATAGGATGAGATTTGGGGAAGTCTCTGTTTTAACTGTCCCAGAATTTGAGAAAATGGGGGTTGGAGCAAGATAGCTGAATAGAAACCTCCAACTGTCTTCCCTTTGCATGAACACCTAATTCAACAACTATACACAAGCAACCACCTTCAGAAGGACCATATATCAGCTCACCAAGGCAGTGAAACTGGGAGTTTGCAAGAGTCACAGCATTACTGGGCTTGGGGCAACAGCAGTGCTGATACAGCTTTAGTGATCAGAGACTTGGACCACAACACTCAATTCCCTTTGAGTATCTGGAAACCCTTCTCAGGAAGGACAGGTTCAAATAAGCCCAGACTGTCAAGATCAAAATAAACATCTAACTCTTCAATGCCGAGATATCCACAGACATCCACAAGGATCAAGAATATCCAGGAAGGCTTGAACCCACCAAACGAAGTAAATAAGGTACCTGTGACCAATCCTGGAGTGATGGAGATAGGTGACCTTTCGGACAAAGAATTCAAAATAACTCTCCTGAAAAAGCTCAATGAACTTCAAGTCAACACAGGGAAGCAATTCAGAAGCCTATCAGAAATTTATCAAAGATATCAAAGTAATAAAAAAACAAGCAGAAATTCTACAGCTTAAAAATTCAATTGACTAACTCAGAAATTCATCAGAGCCTCTCAACAGCAGAATTGACCCAGCAGAAGAAAGAACTAGTGAGCTTGAGGACAGACTATTTTAAAATACACAGAAGATAAAAAGAGAAAAGAATAAATAAGAATGAGGCTCATCTGCAAGATGCAGAAAAAGCCTCTAAAGAGCAAATCTAAGAGTTATTGGTCTTAAAAAGGAGGTCGAGAGAGAGATTGGGATAGAAAGTTTATTCAAAGAAATAATAACAGAGAACTTTCCAAACCTAGAGCAAGATATCAGTATTCATGTACCAGAATCTGAGAAAGTGAGTGACTCTAATGACTACACAACAAAGCAACCCAAAACTTATTGGGTAAAAACAATCACTTATTGCTCTTGACACCATTGCAAGGATCATCCTGGTGCTTCTGCTGCTCTGATCCTGGCCAGGCTGATCTTGGCCTGGCTTGCTTATGTGTCCAATATCAGCTGGCAGGTCGGATCATCTAAGAGGGTTCATGCGCTAGTCTGGCAGCTTGCTAGGTGGTAGCTCATGCGATGGGGATGTGGGCTATTTTTTCTCATTATCAAATACACGGGTTTGCGCTTGTTCACATGGCAGTTTTTGAAGATTCCAAAAGAGTGTGGAATTTAAAATTCAATTCAGTAGTAATATAATGTTCTAATTTCAAAGAAAATTAGCAATTGCATAAGTAGTAGATATTATAAAAAACATTTTGGAGTACTCAGAGAAACGGAAGTCAAGGGAAAAAGCATTTCCTCATCAGACATCCAACATCTAAAACAAATTTTTTTCTGATTTCTTGTTTTTCCATATATGATAATTATTCAGTTGATTCCTTATCAAATAATATACATGAGATGAACATTTTAATAATAATCATAACTTCAAAATAATATGATCATTCCAAATAACTTTGTTAAGCCTATATAGAATTGTTCACAGGTTATTTTTTCTCCCTTAACAAGAACTTTATTTCTTCCACTATATTTATGACATGGTTGGAATTTTATCCAGACATGGTAAGTAGAGAGAAGGGTGTACAAGTTATTCAAGCAAAAGTGAGTTATTAAGGTAGGAGAGAGCTAGTGTTTTTAATTTTCCATGTTAAATACGTCTTGATGTTAATGATTGCCTGATTTTCACTTTATTTTGGATAAATTCATGTAGGCAGTTAGCTTTTTACACTTAAGACTATTCCAAACACTTTTTTTTAAAGGTGGGTGAGAATTCCGTTGAGAAGGATTCAGAGATTATTTCCATACTCAGAAAAAATGTGTGTAAAGGATTGTGAATATTTGTAATGTATTTGTAGGCAGAATAACAGCATGAACTACCCATTGGGCAGGCACTCATCATCCCTAGTTTGCCATAAGTCTGATCTATCATTTCTAAGTCTTTGGTGAAGACTATCATACTTTATTACACTTTCATACTGGAGCCCCTTTAAAAACACACTCAGGATATAGACTGTATCTTATTCAAATTTCCATTCATGTCAGCTATTTTTATACACAATACCACAGACACACACACACATGCTATACCGTATTAGCTCACTAAAACACCTGTTGGATCTTTGACCAGTATTACATACTTACCTCCTTGATTTTATTCATGCTGTATTCTCTTGAATAAAACTGCTTTCTTACTGGAATATACATCCTAAAATTCTACTCATTCCTTTTTTAAAGGCCAAGTTCAAACAATACTCAGTTTAAAAAATACATTCCGTTTTTTAAAATTTTTTAGTTTTTATTTCTTTTATTTATTTTTTAAGGATTTTTTAAAATTTCAGAATATTACAGGTGTACAAACGTTTTCGTTACATGAATTACTTTTGTATAGTTTGAGTCAAAGTTATTTTTAATTATTATGGGTACATAATATCTATATATCTTTATATTATTATACATGAGATGTCTTGATACAAGCATACAATGTGAATTAATCAAATCAGGGTGATTGGGGTATCCATCACCTCAGGCATTTAACATTTCTTTGTGTTAGGAACATTCCGATTTCTCTCCTTTAGCTATTTTAAAGTGTGCCCTAACTTATTGTTGATTACACTTTGTTGTGCTATCAAATATTGTTCATTCTATCTATCTATATTTTTGCACCCATTAACTATCCCCACTATATCCCCTTTCCCCTGAACCTTCCACACCTCTGGTAACTATTATTCTACTCTCTGTATCCATGAGATCAATTACTTTTAATATTTTGCTCCCACATATGAGTGAGAACATGCAAGATTTGTCTTTCTGTGCTTGGCTTATTTCACTTAACATAATGTTCTCCATTTCCACCGATGTTGTTGTAAAAAGCAGGATTTCATTCTTTCTTGTAGCTATATATTATACTATTCCATTGTGTATATATACATCACAATATCTTATCCATTCATCAATTTATGGACACTTAGGTTAATTCCATAACTTGACTATTGTGAATAGTGCTGCAAGAAACATGAGAGTTATATTATTTCAATATACGAAATTCCTCTCCCTTGGATGGATACCCAGCAGTGGGATTGCGGGGTAATAGTGTGTTTCTATTTTTCGTTTTTTGAGGAACCTCCATACTTATTTCCAAAGCGGTTGCACTAATTTACATTTCCAGCAACAGTGTACTAGGGATTGTTCCCCTTTCTCCACATCCTGGCCAACAGTCATTACTGCCTGTCTTTTTGATCAAAGCCACTTTAACTGGGTGAGATGATATCTCATTGTAGTTTTGATGTGCATTTCTCTGATGACTAATGACGTTGGGTATTTTTTCATATACATCCTGGCCATTTGTATGTCTTCTTTTGAGAGACAAGACTGAGAGTCTTGACCCTTACTGAAGTGTTCAGATACAGAAAGGTTTACACACTCTTGGTGAGATGGGAAGAGGCAAAAGAAGCTCTTCCTGGTATCCCTGGCGTCATAAACTGCAATTCCCTCAGAAGCTGTGTTTGTTTGGATCTTGTCCCATTTTCACATCCGCCCTCCTATTCTTTGGGCTGTGCTTCTGCTGCTGGGCCTTGCCAAGTGCATCCCCCAGATGCCCTTTCTGGCTGGCTCCCTGTTAGATTCTGCCAAACAGAGAAAAGGGAGGAGGGGAAGAGGGAAAAAAGGGAGGACGGGAAGACAATGGAGAGGAGAAAAGAAGGAAATTCCTCTAGATTTTCAGTTTTTGTTAATGTGAATCCAGCCGTAATAGACACTTGGAGTCTTCTTCCAGCTTCACACGGTACTCTCTTCAGAGGCGGGAGCAGGAGGCTGGCATGGCCCCCTTTGGTGTCCAAAGACCCTGCTAGGGTGTGCCAGCAGAGGTGGGAACACTGCTGAGTCCTAACCCAGACTCAGAGGCCCAGGCCCACCGACAGTTTTGTCTCTTCCTCAAGGACTTAACCCCAGCTGACTGCACTGCGTCCTCTACGCTCTGAGGTTCTGCTTCACTAACTCTTCCCTGTTGCCCTTGAACACCAAGAGCAATAGCTGCTTACAGCAGTTAACAATCTTTAAATTAATGCACGATATCCCCTTTATGCTTTTTCAGGCCTCTAATAACTAATGTTCCTTATATTAAATCCTTCTGGGCATTTGTTTTCCTAAGTGGACCCTGAATGATAGAACACACATGACAATGTGGGCCAGTTCACAATTGTTGAAAGCTCTGAAGTGCTCTAAATTCATACATTAATCCCAATGTGCATACCATTAATTCACCGGTATTTACTCAACCATCCATTTAACAAAAATAAAGAAAACGTATCATATGACATTGATAGTGAAACAGAAGTTCAATAACCCCAGACCTCAATGACTTCATTTAAACACCCACTGAGTACATTCTTAATGTCAGTGAGTACACACATATGAAAATTTAATCTCATTAAAATGCTGTGAGGTTGGCAGTATTATCCAATGTTAAAATGGAGAAAAGCAAGAATTGAAGAAGTTGCATTACTTGACAAATTAAAAAATACTAATTTTCAAGCACTCATGTCTACTGTTTTCCTAACATTATTATAAATACAGGGAGATAAGCTTTATTTTAACATGTAAATGCAATGAGGAAATTGACATAAGTCTTAATGAAATTAAAAGAAATTGTCGATGGTTTGTATAAATCAGAAACAAATGAAGAGATGTGCTTTATATACATAGAGAAGGGGTGAATTATAAGGTATTTCAGCAAAACCAAAGACACATACAAAGAACATAAACAAAGGTTAGAATTCCATTTATGAGTGTCAGTAAGCATATCATCCACAGTGGATTTTAAAGTTAGCATGAAGATATAAAGAAAAGATAACATGAGAGAACAGGCCTAATTCAGAAATGCTGCTATTTATAATAATGGTTTTTAAATCATTATGTGAATATACATTAATATCAATATGTATATTTATATACACAGAGGCAAAGAAGAACTCTGTTCTAGCAATTATTCTAAACTCCTTGTATGTGCTTACAGCTTCTTTAATTCAATTTTCCTAGGATTCCTGTGAATAACTACAGTTTTTTTTCATTTGTCAAATATGATAGTATCCAAAGTTCCAGCAGCACTGGATACAAAAAACAATTACAACAAAATAATAATGGAATAATAAAATAAACAATGAACATAAAAAAGAAATAATAATAAAAGTTATATACATATAAGGAATTCTTATTCTGTATACACTATTCTTGATAGTGGTGTGATGTGCATTATACAATGACAGAAATTTTATTTTGAAAGGAATTATAGTTTCCATAATGGAGTTGTGAAGGTTTTACAGCAAATTAAATATATGTGTCTTAATAATACTATTACCTGTATCTATTTCTAACATTACAGATAGATGCAAACTTTGAAACATGTTGAATATACTCTTTAAAATTTAAAAGCCCAATATAAGCAAATCAAAAAGACTCTTTCATAACTACTAAGTTCCTTACTCTGCTCTCCAGTCCAACACTGCAACTCTCCTAGTGACTCCTCACCTGCTTCCACGTTGGAATCCTGAATCCTGCTGTAAAGTCTTCTCTAGGAATATATTTTGGTGCTCACCACCTTTCTGAGAGCTTCCTTTACATCCTTGTTTCTCAGGCTATAGATCAGGGGGTTCAGCATGGGAATCACCACAGTGTAGAATACTGTGGCTACTTTGTCAGCATCCCCACTGTTCCATGAACTGGGCCTACAATAAATGGAAAGGATCGTTCCATGGAAGACCACAAAGGCCGTGAGGTGGGAGGCACAGGTAGTAAAAGCTTTGTGCCTTCCCTCTGCAGAGCGCATCCTCAGGATGGTAATGAGAATAAACAAGTAGGAAGTGAGTATGATCATGATGGTAATGACCTCATTGAAAGTGGCCACAGTGAACAGCAGCACCTCATTCACAGTGACATCAGAGCAAGCAAGACTTAAGAGAGGGGGCAGATCACAAAAGAAGTGATTAATCACATTTGATCTATAAGATGGGATCTTAAGAGCTAAGCACAAGTGGATCAGAGAACACACTGTTCCGCAGAGGTAGCAGCAAGATAGTAGCACCACACAGAGCTTCTGAGACATGATGACCATGTACAGCAGTGGGTTACAGATGGCTACCAAGCGGTCATAGGCCATTACGGCCAGCAGGAAGACCTCAGTGACAGCGAATGAGCAAAACAAGTAGAACTGCGTCATGCATCCCAGGAAGGAGATGGATTTGTCTTTGTTGAGGATGTTAGACAAAATCTTTGGCACAATGATTGAGGAGTAGCAGAAATCTATAATGGATAAGTGGCTGAGGAAAAAATACATAGGAGTATGAAGCTGAGAGCTAAACTGAATCAGTGCCACCATACCCAGGTTGGCCAAAACTGTGACACCATAGATGAGAAGGAACATCAGTGGGAGGAAGACTTGCAGCTCGGGGGCATCTGACAGTCCACGGAGAATGAACTCTGTCACAGTGGTGCAGTTTTCCATGCCCATGTCCCCACGTTATTTGGGATTGGAGAAAAAAAACCTCAGAGTCATTCTCCACTATATGATCCAAAATTTAGTTTTGTCTGTCTCCTATATAAAAGATATGGAAGTGGGAGTGTTAATTATATCCAAAAAGAATAGGAGTTTTTGTGAAATTTAGGAAAAGTTCAGACATTGTATAATTGTATAATAAGGATGCATAAAACTCACAGTTCTGAGATCAAACAAAAACATTAACATTTATATGAGGTGATATGATTCTTGTAAATAGTTTTTCACAATTGAGAGCTTGTCATCAAATCATTAGAAAAGAGGTGGAAGTATTATTTAATTAGCCTTATTGCTCTGTGAAATTCAAATTCTTTTTTCCAGGTGGATTCCAAATATTTGGATGCTAGGAAATAATTTTTAAAATATATAGCACATATCTCTGAGTTTTCCACAGAAGTAATGGGAGATATGCCTGCTTAAGATTGTTAACCCACAAGAGTTCATACATTCTTATTATATTTTAGAGGGTGAAAGTAGTATCATAGTCTGTATTAACATTTTCTCCATAAAATATGCATAGTGATTTTGTTAATTACACTCTCCAATATCACCTGTGGTTCAGGGAATTGGTACTCTTCACCGCAACACTACTGTAACTATGACTCATCGGCCTTAAAAACATCTGTTTCGTAAATGAATTTACTGCTTTGAATCTATTTGAAGAACCAATCAAAGATGTGCATAAGAGATTATTTTTAAAATGTCTGCTGCTGCTTTGCAACATTATTTATGATATTAAAACTTAGAAATAAATTATCAAACAACAGGGATATGATCAAAATTATAGTATGTGTGTGATGAATAATAAGCAGCTAAATAAAATGATAACTTTGTATCATTTTTGGTGACATGAAAAATGACTGATAAAAGAGAAAGGTAAAAAACAGTCAGCCATATAGTACAGACAAAATATTATGTGTGTATACACACACACACAGGCTGAATTGCACATTTAATCTTTATAGCATCAATGAGCATAAATATTTTATTCCTATTGTTTATTAAAGGAATTTATAAATTTGCCAGAATTCTCAAAACATAAGTATTATGTGGTGGATTGGGGAAGGAGGGTAGAATTTTTTCTAATGAGGGACTCACACATTCCAAGCCTTTCACACATAAGAAGTGCAAGGAGAGGGTGAGAAGCCCCTCATCCCAACCCTTGGTAGATACCTACGTGACTTTAGAGCACCAGTTGAGGGTATTCCTAGAGGAAAAAGAACTAAACTAGAGACCAACATGGCCTGGTATCCTTTCCAACCTTGAAGCTATTTCAAATATGTGCAGGATATGTATGATACTAAGTCCTAGTTTGAAAACAAATAATTGTTCTGATGATATGGTTTTCTCTCCTCAAATGGCCAGGAAAAGTAAGTTATTTGTCTATCCCTCAATTCAAAGTTTATAATTTTGAAAACCTTTTCCTGTTTTCAAGTCTAAACATGACAAATAAGGATGTTAATTGCCCATAGAGCAGTGTGTCTTTTCCCAGGGAGACTTTTTTTAATGGGGTATTTGTCAACATCTGGAGACATTTTTGGTTGTTACAACAGGGAGTGGGTGCTATTGACACCCAGTAGGGATGCTGCTAAACATTCTACTGTGCTCATGAGGGTCCCCACCCCACAACCACCTGTCTCCAACACACACAACAAAACATTATCTGGACCAAAATGTCTATAGCACCATAGTTGAGAAACCTGCCATAGAGAGACATTTCAAAGGGCTTTGCACAAAGCCAAAATGATCCCTTTTTTTTCTGCTTCACAGGTGGTTCACATGTCCACGTACCTCCATGAACAGTCCTGTAGGACTCTCACTGTCACCCTCAGCATCAAGGTGAAGGTCCAGGGGATGTCTGTACTTCTTTACCAGCTTGCATGGATGGAGTTAGTGTAAGAGAGGGGGACGAGGGAGAGAGAAAACAAGCATCCATCCCAATCGTCCACACTGTTTCTTTATCATGCTAATATCTGTTACAAGATATTTGGTTCTGCCCATTTTTCCCATTTCTTATCAAGTTGTCTCTTAATACATAAAAAGAAATATATTTCCATTAAGGAGTGCTCAAAACATGGCACTCCTTAAAATAATTTCTAATTAAGAGAAGGATAAAAAACAGATTTTTAAAAAAATTATCTAATACCACGGCTGTCCTTTACAATTCCTCTTTCTCCTGCATAAGAATGTAATGAATTACCAGATGAAAAAAATACATAAAGTTTCCATCTCCCTGAAAATATTTTTCATTTCTCTTCCTCAAAAGAGAAAGTGTAGTCCCACCAACCAAACTATTGGACAGATGTTGGTTCCCTGTTTCTGCAAATACTATGGTGGAAAATGTTATATGTTTTATATTTGTGTGTGTGTGAATCTCTGGGACCCACGTTCCATAAGCTTCCCAAAACAATCGTCGATCTCTGTGGAATATCAAGAAGATTTCAAGAAAACCACTCTATCTTGGGACTCTGACAATTATTGACCACTGTGGAATATAAACAGGGGGTAAAATAATGCAACTTGATAGATGTTATTATCATCTATCACAATTACACTCAGAGTCCGTGATGAATTGCAAAACATTGTATGTTGCATCCAAGCATTGCCTCTGTGAGCCAGTGCTCACATTACCATTATGAAATATATGAATAGATCTTATAAACTTCTTCTGCCTTATACTCAAAAGCTCCTTCCTAAAGGATGTAGGGTCTGAAGACATACCAGAGATCTTTAGGGGTGGGGAAAATGAATCTTTTTACTGAGAGTAAGGATAATTGCTCACATTTGCTGAGTATTTCCTATGTGCTAGATACTATTCTAACTATAACTGTTAACATATTTCATCTTTACAAAAACAAGAGAGATCACTGCTGTTATGCCCCCTTACAAATGAGGTGACTGAGACACAGCAGATGTAACTTGCCCAAAGTCACACACAGACCCCCTGGTAGAAAGAGGCTTTATGCTATTTATTGGTTTGTACCACCCATATGACTGTGAGGAAGAACATAGCTCCAGAGAGTTTCTGGGTGGCACACTGCCTGTTAACCCCCAGAGGTCACTAAATGGGAATGTCACAAGGATCCCCCTCAGGTCTGCTCCTCTACTGAACACAGACAGCAACATCGACCTGAACTGACAGTGTTCATACCTTGGTCTATGTGCCTCTACAGCAAACAAACACTTCAAGAATCCTATGCATATAATGAGCTACAGGTAATCAGTTTCCAAATTCTCAACAATCTATATGTGTTTTCCTAGAATTGATCTATCTGAGATTTCCCTAAATTTAAGGAGGCTTTCTGGTTCTCCTTTTCCACCTAGAATTCTCACATACCCTTTCCTCTCACTGTACATAAAGTATTTCAATAATACATTCACATCTAACTATGTGAGTTACTGTGATGAGAAAAACAAAAAACAAATGTCCAAAACTTAAAACATAAGGACAACTTACAATGTTGTTATCCATGAAGTCTAAATTTTTCTTTAATCAAGATACTTTGAGCCCGTGGTATGACATCTTGTTTCTTTTAAGTGTGTGTAAATATCATTTTATTAAAAAGAATGGCATTTGACATGTATTCTAGCCAATACAACCCTTACCGATTGACTATACAGTATGAGTATATATATGATATATACATGTATAGTATACTATATGTACTCAGATATATAGTAGAATGATGAAAACCTTTGTTTAATACCTATTCATTTTGTTCTTAATGCACCACCACAATATTATCACAACATGCCTCCCTGTAAAAGGAGAGGGCCTTATGACAGAAAAGCTAAAATCACATCTATAAAGAACATTATTATTGGCAGTGATGCCTTATGTCACTAAGCAACCCATTAACAGTAAAGCTGCTTTGCTGATCTATTTATCTCAGACTTAAAGATATGGGAAGTAATTTTAAAAGTTGGTTTAAATTTAAATATTTGATTGGAATTAATTTCATGATCACTGTCCATAAATTGAATAATATATTAGTAAATATGAAGCACTAAACTTTTGGTGAAATGTATTTAAATCACTTAAGATAATACTGTATTAAATTATTCTATTAACAACTTAATTAAATCAATAATTTTAAATTTGAAACAAATTGTATTGTTTAAACAAGTTGTCTCTATGTGCAATAATAACAGTTATCCTTAATTGTTATAGGGTGAGATTTGGGGAAGTCTCTGTGGTAACCATCCCAGACTTTGAGAAAGTGGGGGTTGGAGCAAGATAGCCGAATAGAAACCTCCAACTGTCTTCCCTTTGCATGAACACCTAATTCAACAACTATATACAAGCAACCACCTTGAGAAGGACCACATATCACCTCACCAAGGCAGTGCAACTGGGAGTTTGCAGGAGTCACAGCATTACTGGGCTTAGGGCAACAGCATTGCTCATACAGCTGTAGTGATCAGAGACTTAGACCACAACACTCAATTCCTTTTGAGTATCTGGAAACCCTTCTCAGGAAGGACAGGTTCAAATAAGCCCAGACTGTCAAGATTAAAATAAATACCTAAATCTTCAATGCCTAGACATCAGTGAACATCCACAAACATCAAGAATATCCAGGAAGGCTTGAACCCACCAAATGAAGTAAATAAGGTACCTGTGACCAATCCTGGAGTGATGGAGATAGGTAACATTTTGGACAAAAAATTCGAAATATTTAATTTCTTTGTTGCTATTGTGAAAGGTATTGCATCTTTAATTTGTTTCTCAGCTTGATTGTTGTTAGCATATATGAAGGCTATGGATTTGTGTGTATTAATTTTGTATCCTGAGACTTTGCTGAATTCATTTATCAATTCCAGTAATCTCTTGGTTGAATCTTTGGGGTTTTCTATGTATAATATCATATCGTCTACAAATAGTGAAAGTTTGACCTCTTCTGCCCCCATCTGGACGCCCCTAATTCCTCTGTCTTGTCTAATTGCTGTGGCCAGGACTTCCGGCACTATGTTGAAAAGAAGTGGAGATAGTGGGCACCCTTGTCTGGTGCCAGTTTTAAGGGGGAATGCCTTCAATTTTTCCCCATTCAGTTTGATATTGGCTGTGGGTTTATCGTATATGGCTTTAATAGTTTCTAGAAATGAGCCATCTATGCCTATATTGTTAAGAATTCTTATCATAAAAGGATGCTGGATTTTGTCAAAAGCCTTTTCTGCATCTGTTGAAAGGATCATATAATCTTTGTTCTTGCTTTTATTTATATGGTGAATTACATTTATAGATTTGCGTATGTTGAACCATCCCTGCATCTCGGGAATAAAGCCCACCTGATCGTGATGAATTATTTTTTTGATGTACATTTGAATTCGGTTTGCAAGGATTTTAACAGAAACTTTTCAAAAGAAGACAGAATAATGGCCAGCAAACATATAAAAAAGTGCTCAACGTCTCTAATCATCAGGGAAATGCAAATCAAAACCACAATGAGATATCACTTAATTCCAATGAGATTGGCTCATATCAAAAAATCCCCAAACAACAAATGTTGGCGGGGATGTGGACAGATAGGAACACTCATACACTGCTGGTGGGACTGAAAATTAGTACAACCTCTATGGAAAAGAATATGGAGATACCTCAAAGAATTAAAAGTAGAATTACCGTTTGACCCAGCAATCCCACTACTGGGTATTTATCCAGAGGAAAAAAAGACATTTTATAATAAAGACATCTGCTCACGAATGTTCATAGCAGCACAATTCACAATTGCAAAGATGTGGAAACAACCCAGGTGCCCATCAATACATGAGTGGATCAATAAAATGTGGTATATGTTTACCATGGAGTATTACTCAGCAATAAGGAACAATAGTGAATTAACACATCTGGTATTATCCTGGTTGGAGCTAGAACCCATTCTTCGAAGTGAAGTGTCACAGGATTAGAAAAACAAGCACCACTGGTACTCACCATCAAACTGGTACTAACTGATGAACACTTACATCACACAGGGCAATAACATTCATCGGAGGGCGGGTGGGAGGGGGGTGGAAGGGATGGGAAAAATTCTCACTGAATGCATGTGGGGAGCACAGTTTGGGGGATGACCGCGATTGTGGCTTTGACACGGGCAGAACAGGGGCAATGTGTATGGCCAAAGTGTGGTATCCCCATGATATTCTGAAATTAAAAAAATAAATAAATGAAATAAAATAAATAAATAAAATAAAATAAAATAAAGAAAAAAAATTCAAAATAATTGTCCTAAAGAAGAAGCTCAATGAACTTCAAGTCAACACAGAGAAGCAATTCAAAAGCCTATCAGAAATTTAACAAAGATATCAAAGTAATAAAAAAACAAGCAGAAATTCTAGAGCTTAAAAATTCAATTGACTAACTCAGAAATTCATCAGAGTCTCTCAACAGCAGAATTGACCCAGCAGAAGAAAGAATTAGTGGGCTTGAGGACAGGCTACTTGAAAATAGACAGTCAGAAGAGAAAAAGAGAAAAGAATAAATAAGAAGCAAGGACGTCTACAAGATGCAGAAAACAGCCTCCAAAGAGTAAATCTAAGAGTTATTGGCCTTAAAGAGGAGGTAGAGAGAGAGATTGGGATAGAAAGTTTATTCAAAGAAATATTAACAGAGAACTTTCCAAACCTAGAGCAAGATATCAGTATTCATGTACCAGAATCTGAGAAAGTGAGTGACTCTAATGACTACACAACAAAGCAACCCAAAACTTATTGGTTAAACACAACCACTTATTGCTCGTGACACCATTGCAAGGATCATCCTGGTGCTTCTGCTGCTCTGATCCTGGCCAGGCTGATCTTGGCCTGGCTTGCTTATGTGTCCAATATCAGCTGGCAGGTCGGATCATCTAAGAGGGTTCACGTGCTAGTCTGGCAGCTTGCTAGGGGGTAGCTCATGTGATGGGGATGTGGGCTGTTTTTTCTCATTACCAAATACAAAGGTTTGTGCTTGTTCACATGGCAGTTTTTGAAGATCCCAAAAGAGTATAGAATTTGAAATTCAATTCAATAGTAATATAATGTTCTAATTTCAAAGAAAATTAGCAATTGCATATGTAGTAGATATTATGAAAAACATTTTTGAGTACTCAGAGAAACAGAAGTCAAGAGAAAAAGCATTTCTTCACTAGACATCCAATATCTAAAACACAGTGTCCTATGATGTTTTTAGTTTTTCTGTACACAAAGATTATTTAACTGATCCCTTATCAAATAATATATAAAATGAACATTTAAAAAATAATCATAAATTCAAAATAATATGATAATTCAAATAACTTTGTTAAGCCTATATAGAATTGTTCACAGGTTATTTTTTCTCCCTTAGCAAATCAAGAAATTTGTTTCTTCTACTATATTGATGATGTGTTTGGAATTTTATCTGGACACACTGTGTAGAGAGAAGAAGGGTGTACAAGTTATTCAAGCAAAAGTGAGTTATTAAGGAAACAGAGAGCTGGCATTTTTAATTTGCCATGTAAAATAAGTCTGGATACTAATAATTGCCTGATTTTCATTTTATTTTGAATGAATTTATGTTGGAAGTTAGCTTTCAACACTGAAGACTACTCCAGAAACTTTTTTTAAAGGTGGGTGAGAATTCTGTTGAGAACGATTCAGAGATTATTTCCATGTTCAGAAAAAAAGTACAAAAAAGATTGTGAATATTTGTGATGTATTTGTAGGCAGAATAACAGCATGAACTACCCACTGGGCAGGCACTCGTCATCCCTAGTTTGGCGTAAGATTTCCTAAGATCTGATCTATCATTTCTAAGTCTTTGGTGAAGACTATCATACTTTATCACACTTTTATAATGGAGCCCCTTTAAAAACACACTCAGGATATAGACTGTATCTTATTCAAATTTCCAATCATGTCAGCTATTTTTATACACAATACCACAGACACTCACACGTTGTACCATGTTAGCACAAAGAAATATCAGCTGGATCTCTGATCAGTATTACATTCTTACCTCCTTGATTTTATTCACGCTGTTATTTTTGATTATTATGGGTATATAATATCTATATTTCTTTTTAGTATACATGTGATGTTTTTATACAGGCATACAATGTGAATTAATCAAATCAGAGTAGTTGGGGTATCCATCACCTCAGGCATGTAACATTTCTTTGTGTTAGGAACATTCCGATTTCTCTCCTTTTGCTATTTTAAAGTGTGCCCTAACTTATTGTTGATTACACTTTGTTGTGCTATCAAATATTGTTCATTCTATCTATCTATATTTTTGCACCCATTAACTATCCCCACTATATCCCCTTTCCCCTGAACCTTCCACACCTCTGGTAACTATTATTCTACTCTCTGTATCCATGAGATCAATTACTTTTAATATTTTGCTCCCACATATGAGTGAGAACATGCAAGATTTGTCTTTCTGTGCTTGGCTTATTTCACTTAACATAATGTTCTCCATTTCCACCGATGTTGTTGTAAAAAGCAGGATTTCATTCTTTCTTGTAGCTATATATTATACTATTCCATTGTGTATATACATCACAATATCTTATCCATTCATCAATTTATGGACACTTAGGTTAATTCCATAACTTGACTATTGTGAATAGTGCTGCAAGAAACATGAGAGTTATATTATTTCAATATACGAAATTCCTCTCCCTTGGATGGATACCCAGCAGTGGGATTGCGGGGTAATAGTGTGTTTCTATTTTTCGTTTTTTGAGGAACCTCCATACTTATTTCCAAAGCGGTTGCACTAATTACATTTCCAGCAACAGTGTACTAGGGATTGTTCCCCTTTCTCCACATCCTGGCCAACAGTCATTACTGCCTGTCTTTTTGATCAAAGCCACTTTAACTGGGTGAGATGATATCTCATTGTAGTTTTGATGTGCATTTCTCTGATGACTAATGACGTTGGGTACTTTTTCATATACATCCTGGCCATTTGTATGTCTTCTTTTGAGAGACAAGACTGAGAGTCTTGACCCTTACTGAAGTGTTCAGATACAGAAAGGTTTACACACTCTTGGTGAGATGGGAAGAGGCAAAAGAAGCTCTTCCTGGTATCCCTGGCGTCATAAACTGCAATTCCCTCAGAAGCTGTGTTTGTTTGGATCTTGTCCCATTTTCACGTCCGCCCTCCTATTCTTTGGGCTGTGCTTCTGCTGCTGGGCCTTGCCAAGTGCATCCCCCAGATGCCCTTTCAGGCTGGCTCCCTGTTAGATTCTGCCAAACAGAGAAAAGGGAGGAGGGGAAGAGGGAAAAAAGGGAGGACGGGAAGACAATGGAGAGCAGAAAAGAAGGAAATTCCTCTAGATTTTCAGTTTTTGTTAATGTGAATCGAGCCGTAATAGACACTTGGAGTCTTCCTCCAGCTTCACACGGTACTCTCTTCAGAGGCGGGAGCAGGAGGCTGGCATGGCCCCCTTTGGTGTCCAAAGACCCTGCTAGGGTGTGCCAGCAGAGGTGGGAACACTGCTGAGTCCTAACCCAGACTCAGAGGCCCAGGCCCACCGACAGTTTTGTCTCTTCCTCAAGGACTTAACCCCAGCTGACTGCACTGCGTCCTCTACGCTCTGAGGTTCTGCTTCACTAACTCTTCCCTGCTGCCCTTGAACATCAAGAGCAATAGCTGCTTACAGCAATTAATAATCTTTAAATTAATACACACTATCCCATATTTGCTCTTTCAGGCCTCTAATAATTAACATTCCTTATATTAAATCCTGCTGGGCATTTGTTTTCCTAAGTGGACCCCGAGTGATAGAACACACATGACAATGTGGGCCAGTTCACAATTGTTGAAGGCTCTGAAATGCTCTAAATACATACATTAATCCCAATGTGCATACCATTAATTCACCGGTATTTACTCAACCATCCATTTAACAAAAATAAAGAAAACGTATCATATGACATTGATAGTGAAACAGAAGTTCAATAACCCCAGACCTCAATGACTTCATTTAAACACCCACTGAGTACATTCTTAATGTCAGTGAGTACACAGATATGAAAATTTAATCTCATTAAAATGCTGTGAGGTTGGCAGTATTATCACAAACCTCCATCAGAAACAATGCAGGTTAGAAGACAGTGGAGTCATATCTTCAAAGAGTTGACAGAGAAGACAGGATGTGTAGTCAAAGAAAATACACTTGAGAAATGAAGGCAAAGTGAAGATATGTACAGACAAACAAAAGCTGAGAGAATTTACCATTAACATACCAACATTACAAGACAAATTGAATGAAGTCCTTTAGGCTTAGAAAACAAATCAGAAGGAAACATGTATCTAGAGGAAGGGATGAAGAGCACAGGAAATGATAAATATACAGGTAACTCTAACAGACCTTTTTCTCACTTCTTAATTTTTTAAGACAGTTGACTGTTTAAAACAAAAATAATAACTGTATTTTGGCAGTCATAACATATTTAGAAATAAAATGTATGATAACAATAAAAAAAAAATGGAGAAAAGCAAGAATTGAAGAAGTTGCATTACTTGACAAATTAAAAAATACTAATTTTCAAGCACTCATGTCTACTGTTTTCCTAACATTATTATAAATACAGGGAGATAAGCTTTATTTTAACACGTAAATGCGATGAGGAAATTAACATAAGTCATAATGGAATTACAAAGTAGTTGTCCATGGTTTGTATAAATCAGGAACAAATAAAGAGATGTGCTTTATATACATAGAGAAAGGGTGAATTATAAGGTATTTCAGCAAAACCAAAGACACATGCAAAGAACATAAACAAAGGTTAGAATTCCATTTATGAGTGTCAGTAAGCATATCATCCACAGTGGATTTTAAAGTTAGCATGAAGATAAAAAGAAAAGATAACATGAGAGAAGAGGCTTAACTAAAAAATGCTGCTATTTATATTAATGGTTTTTAAATTATTATCTGAATATATATTAGTATATATATTTACATACACGGAGAGAAAGCAAGAACTAATTATGTTCTAGGAAGTATTTTATACTCCTTACACATGCTTCCAGCTTCTTTAATACAATTTCCCCAATATTCCTATGAAATAATTATAATTTTCTTCATTTACCAGATAACATGTCATCCAAAGTTCCAACAACACTGGACACTGCTACAACTAAAAGAAAATAATAATGGAAAAACAAAATAAACACTGAACATGAAAAAAGAAGAAAATAATAAAAATATGTATACATATATCAAATTCTAATTCTGTATACACTCCGCTTGACAATGGTGTGATCTTCATTATCAAATGACAGAAATTTTGTTTTGGAAGGAATCATAGTTTCCATAATGGAGTTGTAAATGTTTTACAGTAAACTAAATGTGTGTATCTTAATAATACTATTACTCACACCTATTTATAACATTACAGATCAATGCAAACTTTGAAACATATTAAATATACTCTTTTAAATTTAAAAGCACAAAGATAAGAGAATCTAAAAGACTGGTTCATAACTACCGAGTTCCTTACTTTGCTCTCCATTTCAATACTGCAACTTCCTATTAACCCTTCACCTGTCTCCACTTTGGAATCCTGAATCCTGCTATAAAATCTTCTCTAGGAAGGTATTTTGGTGCCCACCACTTTTCTGAGAGCTTCCTTTACATCCTTGTTCCTCAGGCTATAGATCAGGGGGTTCAGCATGGGAATCACTGCAGTGTAGAACACTGTGGCCACTTTGTCAGCATCCCCACTGTTCCCTGATCTGGGCCTACAATAAATGGAAAGGATCGTTCCATGGAAGACCATAAACGCCGTGAGGTGGGAGGCACAGGTAGAAAAAGCTTTACGCCTTCCCTCTGCAGAGCGCATCCTCAGGATGGTGATGAGAATAAACAAGTAGGAAGTGAGGATGATCATGATGGTAATGACCTCATTGAAAGTGGCCACAGTGAACAGCAGCACCTCATTCACAGTGACATCAGAGCAAGCAAGACTTAAGAGAGGGGGTAGATCACATAAAAAGTGGTTAATCACATTTGATCTATAAGATGGGATCTTAAGAGCTAAGCACAAGTGGATCAGAGAACACACTGTTCCGCAGAGGTAGCAGCAAGATACCAGCTCCACACAGAGCTTCTGAGACATGATGACCATGTACAGCAGTGGGTTACAGATGGCTACGAAGCGGTCATAGGCCATCACGGCCAGCAGGAAGACCTCAGCGACTGCAAATGAGCAAAACAAGTAGAGCTGCGTCATGCATCCCAGGAAGGAGGATGGATTTGTCTTTGTTGAGGATGTTAGCCAACATCTTTGGCACGATGATTGAGGAGTAGCAGAAATCTATAATGGATAAGTGGCTGAGGAAAAAATACATAGGGGTATGAAGACGAGAGCTAAACTGAATCAGTGCCATCATTCCCAGGTTGGACAAAACCGTGACACCATAGATGAGAAGGAATATCAGTGGGAGGAAGACTTGCAGCTCGGGAGCATCTGACAGTCCACGGAGAATGAACTCTGTCACAGTGGTGCAGTTTTCCATGCCCATGTCCCCACGTTATTTGGGATCGGAAAAAAAAAACAAAAACCTAAAAGTCATTATGCATTATGTGATCCAAAATTTAGTTTTGTCTGTCTCCTATAAAAAGATATCAGAAGTGGGACTGTTAATTATATCCACACAGGATAGGACTTTTGGTGAATTTAGGAAAAGTTCAGACATTGTATAATTGTATAATAAGGATGCATAAAACTCACAGTTCTGAGATCAAACAAAAACATTAACATTTATGTGAACTGATATGATTCTTGTAATTGGTTTTTCACAATTGGGAGCTTGTCATTGAATCATTGGAAAAGAGATGAATGTATTAATAAATTAGCCTTATTGCTTGTGAAATTCAAATTATTTTTTCCAGGCAGACTCCAAATATTTGGATGCTAGGAAATAATTTTTAAAATATATTGTAGTTTTCTCTGAGTTTTTAACTGAAGTAATGGGAAATATGCTTATTTAAGATTGTTAACCCAGAAATGTTCATATATTCTTGTTATATTTTAGAGGGAGAGAGTAGTATCATACTCTATATTAACATTTTCTCCATAAAATATGCATAGTGATTTTGTTAATTACACTCTTCAGTATGAGCCATGATTCAGGGAATTGGTACTCTTCACAACAACATTACTGTAACTGTGACTCATCAGCCTTAAAAAAGATCTATTTAGTAAATGTATTTACTGCTTTGAGTCTATTTGAAGATCCAATCAAAGAAGTGCATAAAAAACTATTTTTAAAATGTCTGGTGCTGCTTTACAGCATCGTTTGTGATATTAAAACATAGAAATAAAGCCAAACAACAAGGAAATGATCAAAATTATAATACAAATGAGATGAAAAATATGCAGCTAAATAAACTGATAATTTTGTAACATTTTTGGTGACATGAAAAATGACTGTGATCATTTTTCATGTCACCAAAAATGAAGGTAAAAAACAGCCAGATAGTACATATAAAATATTACGTATATATACACACACAAACACACACTGCATTGAATATTTAATCCTTATAGCATTCATGAAGGTAAAAATTGTATTCCTATTGTTTCTTAAAGTAATTTATAAATTTGCCAGAATTCTGAAAACATAAAGTATTATGTGGTGGAGTGGGCAAGGAGGGTAGAATTTTTTCCAATGAGGGACTCAAACATTCCAAGCCTTTCACACATAACAAGTGCAAACAGAGGGTGAGAAGCCCCTCATTTATTCTCTGTCTTCCCAACCCTCTGTAGATATCTACGTGACTGTAGAGTCACCACTGAGGTATTCATGGAGGAAAAGGAATTGGACTAAAGACCAACACAGCCTTGTATTTTTTCTAAACTTTAACCTATTTTAAAGATGTGCAGGATACGTATATTACTAAATCCTAGTTTAGGAACCAATATTTCTTCTGGTGATATTGTTTTCTCTCTTCAAATGACCAGTAAAAGTGAGTTATTTGTCCTTCCCTCAGTTCAAAGCAGTTTATAATTTTGAAAACCCTTTCCTGTTTTAATGTCTAAACATGACAAATCAGGATGTTAATTGCCCACAGAGCAGTGTGCTTTTTCCAGGGGAGACTTTGATTCCAATGGGATATTTGTCAATGTCTGGAGACATTTTTGGTTGTTACAACAGGGAGTGGATACTACTGACACTTAGTAGGGATGCTGGTAACCATTCTACTATGCTCACAAGGGTACCCACCCCACAACCCCTGCACCTGACACAGAGAATAAGACATTATCTGGACTAAAATGTCTATAACACCATAGCAGAGAAACCTGCCATAGAGAGACATCTCAAAGGGTTTTGCTCAAAGCCAAAATGATCCTTTTTTTTCTGCTTCAGGGTCATCTGTCCATGTTCTTCCATGAACAATCCTGTAGGACTCTCATTGACACAACCTCAGCATCAGGGTGACAGTCCAGAGGATCTCTGTGCAGTCTTTACCAGCTTGCATGGATGGAGTTAGGGTAAGAGAAGGGGAAGAGGGAGGGAAGGAGAGAGGAAACAAGCATCCATCCCAATTTGTTCACACTGTTTCCCTATCATGCTAATATCTGTTACAAGATACTTGGTTCTGCAGATTGTTCTCACTTCCCATCAAGTTATCTCTTAATAAACAAAAAGAAAAAAATATTTTCATTAAGGAGCGCTCATAACATGGCACTCTTAAAATAATTTCTAATTAAGAGAAGGATAAAACACAGATTTTTTAAAAAATTGTCTAATACTACCACTCTACTTTACAATTCCTCTTTCTCCTACATAAGACTGTAATAATTACCCGATGGGAGAAATACAAAAAATTTCCAGAGCCCAGGAAATATTTTTCATTTCCATTCCACAAAATATAAAGTGTAGTCTAACCAACCAAACTATTGGACAGATGCTGTGCCTCCTCTGTTTCTGAAGATACTATGGTGGAAAATGTTATATGTTTTATATTTGTGTGTGTGTGAATCTCTGGGGCCTACGTTCCATAAGCTTCCCAAAACAATCGTTGATCTCTGTGGAATACCAAGAAGATTTCAAGAAAACCATTCTAGCTTGGGACTCTGACAATTATTGACCACTGTGGAATATAAACATGGGGGAAAACAATCCAACCTGATACATATTATTATCATCTAACATAATTACACTCAGAGTCCATGATGAATTGCAAAACATTGTATGCTGCATCCAAGCATTGCCTCTGTGAGCCAGTGCTCACATTGCCATTATGAAATATATGAATAGGTCTTATAAACTTCTTCTGCCTTATACTCAAAAACTCCTTCCTAAAGGATGTAGGTTCTGAAGCCTTCCAAATACCAGATAAGGGTGGGGACAATGAATCTCTTACTGAGAATAATGATAACTTCTCATATTTACGGAGTATTTCCTGTGTGCTAGGTACTATTCTAACTATAACTATTAACATATTTCATTTTCATAAAAATAAGAAAGATCAGTACTGTTATCCACCTTTACAAATAAAGTGACTGCAACACAGCAGATGTAATTTGCCCAAAGTCACACACAGACCCCCTGGTAGAAAGAGGCCTTATGCTGTTTTTGGTTTGTACCACCCACATGACTGTGAGGAAGAACATAGCTCCAGAGAGTCTCTGGGTGGCACACTGCCTGTTAACCCCCAGAGGTCACTAAATGGGAATGTCTCAAGGATCCCCCTCAGGTCAGCTCCTCTACTGACTACAGACAGCAACATTGGCCTGAACTAATAGTGTACATACCTCCGTCTGTGTGCCCCTGCAGAAACCAAACACTTCAAGAATCCTGTGGATGTAATGAGCCACAGGTAATCAGCTTCCAAATTCTCAACAATCTATATGTGTTTTCCTAAAATTGATCTATCTGAGAATTCCCTAAATTTAGGGAGGCTTTCTGCTTCTCCTTTTCCACCTCGAATTCTCACATGCCCTTTCCCCTCACTCTCCACAAAGTATTTCTATAATACGTTAACTTCTAACTATGTGAATTACTCTGATGTGGAAAACAAAAGCAAACGTCCAAAATCTGAAGCATAAGTACAACTGAAAATTTTGTTATCCATGAGAACTGAAGTTTTTTTTTTTTTTTTTAAATCAAGACACTTCAAACCCGTGGTATGACTTCTTGTTTCTCTGTAGACATGTGTAAATTTTTTTTATGGAAAAGAAGGGCATTTGGCATATATTCTAGACAATGTATCCATCACCTATTGGTTATATAGTATGAGTATGTATGAGATATATATATACAGAAAGTATACAGCCAATGTTAATATAACAAGAATGGTTACATTGCTGGATACTTTCCGGACAGCCCTTGTATACACATATAGTATATTATATATACTCCAATATATCGTAGAATAATGAAAACCTTTGTTTCATGCCTATTCATTTTGCTCTTACTGCATCATCAAGCTGTTTTTGCAAAACGTGTCCCTCTAAAAGGAGAGAGCCTTATGACAGAAAAGCTGAAAGAGCCTCTATAAAGAACAATATTGGCAGTGATGCCTTATGTCTTCTAGGCAACCCATTCACAGGAAAGCCACTTTGCTGATCTATTTATCTTAGAGAGATGGGAGGTGATTTTAAGAGTTGGTTAAATTTAGACATTTGATTGGAATTAATTCATAATCACTATTCATAAATTGAGTAATATAAATATGAAGTGCTAGCTTTTGGTGAAATGTATTAAATCACATAAGATAATACCATTTAAAAATATTACATTAACAAGCTTTAATGAAATTAGCAATTTTAAATTTAAAACAAATTATATTGTTTTAAACGAGTCGTCTGTTTGTAAAATAAGAACAGATATACTTAATTGTTATAGGATAAGATTCGGGGAAGTCTTTGTGGTAACCTTCCCAGAATTTGAGAAAGTGTGTGACCCTAGTGACTGCATAACAAAATGCTCCAAAACCTATTGGTTAAAAACAACAACTGCTTATTGCTTGTGACACTATTGCATGGATAATGCTGGTAGTTCTGTTGATCTGATCCTGGTATGATTGATATTGCCTTGCATTGTTTGTGTGTCCAATATCAGCTGGCAGGTCAGAGCATCTGAGAGAGTCTCGCTGAAATCTGATAGTTCACTAGGTGGCAGCTCATGTGATGGGGATGTGGGCTCTTTTTTCATTATCAAATACACTGGTTTGTGCTTGTTTACGTGGCAGCTTTTCAGGATTCCAAAAAAGTGTGGGATTTAAAATTCAACTCAATAGTAATATGATGTGCTTATTTCAAAGAAAATTAGAAATTGTATAAGTACCATATGTTATGAAAGATAAATTTGTGAGTACTTAGAGAAACAGACATCAAGAGAAAAAGCATTTCCTGTTTAGACATTCTAACACAGTTTCTTATGATTTTTTAATTTTTCCATATACAATAATTATTTAATTGATCCCTTATCAAATAATATATGAAATGAACATTTTAATAATAATCATAAATTCAAAATAATACAAGCATTCCAAATAACTTCATTAGGACCATAAAAAATTGTTTCCCAGGTTATGTTTTCTCCCTTAACAAAACAGGAACTTTATTTTTTCCACTGTAGTGATGATGTGTTTGGAATTTTATCTGGACAGGGTAAGTAGAGAGGAGAAGGGTGTACAAGTTATTTAAGCAAAAGTAAGTTATTAAGGTAGTAAGAGAGAGCTGGCATTTTTAATGTGCCATGTTAAATAGGTATTGATGCTAATGATTGCCTGATTTTCACTTTATTTTGAATACTTTTATGTAGGCAGTTAGCTTTCAACACTTAAGAATACTCCAAAATCTTTTTTTTAAAGGTGGGGGAGAATTCTGTTGATAGAGATTCAGTGATTATTTCCCTGTTCAGAAAAAAAAAAAAAAAGTTTATAAAGGATTGATAATATTTGTTCTATCTTTGTAAGCAGAATACCAGCATGAACTACAGGTTGGGTAGGCACTCATCATCCCTACTTTAGCATAAGATCTTCCAAGATCTGATCTATCATTTCTAAGCCTTTGGTGAAGTCTATCATAGTTTAGCACACTTTCACACTGGAGCCCCTTTAAAAGCACATTCATGATATACACCACATCTTAATCAAATTTACAGTCATGTCAACTAACTTGTATACACACTATTTCACACAGCCATGTTATACCATGATAGCTCAATAAAATATCTGTGATCTTTGATTCAGTATACATTCTTACCTCCTTGATTTTATTCATGCTCTTTCCTCCTGAATAAAACTCCTTTCTTACTGGAATGTATATCCTAAAACTCTGCCCATTCCCTTTTTGAAGGCCAAGTTCAAACAATACCTATTTTATGAAGACATCTTTCTAAAGTACCTAAATGGATTTGAACTTTTCCTTCTCCCAAACCCTCAATGTTAGTTATTGATTTCTGCCTGATACAATGGTCATTTCCTCATAGCTCTATTATCAACATTGGGTTTTGCATCCTTGAAGGCAAGGACTATGTCTTAACTGCTTTTGTCTTTTTATGAGATAAATTCATATATTTATTAAAAGCCTAGTCTACTCCGGGTATCTTCTAAGAAAGAGGCGTGGAATTAATGTTTTCTAAGTTATGCAAGGTGCCCCATGTGATATGTATATCATACCTCAATCTTCACAGAGCATGAACTAACTCATGTTATGCCAGTTTTATGGATGAAATATTAAATATTAGAGAGATTGCTGATCTTTTCCAGAAATTAAGAGATAGAGCCAAGTTTAGTCTCTTGAGATCAAAATATATTTTCATTCCATTGTACAACACTAACTCTATTTTAAAGATATCTCTAAAATTGATCTTTATTGACATACTTCATTTATATGGCAGGGGCAAATTCTACTAAAATAACATGCTCAATAAGAAAAGACTTTAGTGTCCATTATCTTGCTGACTGTGTCCTTGACATCCTTATTTCTCAGGCTGTAGATCAGGGGATTCAGCATGGGGATCACCACTGTGTAAAACACAGATGCCACTTTGACTGTGTGCCTGGAGTTTTTGGAGTTGGGCACACAGTAGAGGAAGAGGATGGTGCCATGGAAGATGGTGATGGCAATCAGGTGGGAAGCACAGGTGGAGAAGGCTTTGCGGCGCCCGCTGGCTGAATGCATCTTGAGGATGGTAACAACAATGAACACATAAGACATGAGAATGATGAGGAGTGTGCTGACTTCATTAAAAGTGGCAAAAATGAAAAGCAGCAACTGGTTGATGTAAGTATCAGAGCAAGAGAGGGAGAGCAGTGAGGAGAACTCACAGAAGAAGTGATTGATTGTGTTGAAACCATGAAAAGACAACTTCAAAGCAGAGCATGTCAATATCAAGGCACATGCCGCTCCCCACGTGTATGACCCAACCACCAGCAAGGCGCAGAGTTTCTGGGACATGGCGGCCGTGTAGAGCAGAGGATTGCAAACGGCCACAAAGCGATCGTAGGCCATCACAGCTAATAAAAAGGACTCGGTTACCACAAAACTGCAAAAAAAAAAGAACTGGACTACACATCCTAAAAATGAAATGGTTTTGTCTTTGACAACTAGGTTTACCAGAGTCTTGGGAGCAACAATGGAGGAATAGCAGAAATCCACAAAGGAGAGGTGGCTGAGGAAAAAGTACATGGGGGTGTGCAGTTTGGGGTTAATTTTGATGATTACAATCATCCCAAGATTCCCTACCACAGTGACACTGTAGATGGCCAGAAAAATCAAGAAGAGTGGGACTTGTAGTTCCGGGTAATCTGAGAAGCCCAAGAGTGTAAATGTAGCCCCACTTCTATTTCCATCTGACAGTAACATGGCGTTCATCTGTCAGAATCTGACAGTTAGTCCTGAAAACAAAAACATTAAGGGAAGTGAGGGAATAGGAACCTTGGTTGACTACCCTTAGTAAGCCTGGAGGATGAAGCAAAATATCTCTTTCGGAATCTATGTGTTTATTAGCCAAGATATACTAAATGTCTAAAATTTTGAAGCATCATAATCATTTTTTAAAAATTTTCTTCAGAAAAATGCAATTATTGAGTTAAATACAGAGTTCTCAGATGTAATTTCTAATATTTACAGGTAGAAGAAAATGACAGCAAAGCATTTGTGGTTATTTAAATCAAATCTGCACATGATAGTTTGCGCTCTCCTTGAACATTGTAAGTTCATAAAGATAAGTCTAGCATAACATGATGACTGATTATATCAGCCCTATAATCCGTAATAAAAACCAAACATTTCTAAACAAAGTAATTATTACATCATATGTTCACACACATTTAGTATCAATACTTAACGTTTGTGCCTCCTTTGTTAATTCCATATAGCACTTTAATCTACTTTTGTCTGTCTGACACAGTAGATCAGATATCAAAATACATTGTGATTATTTTTCACAGAAAGTATTCTTCTCAACTCAGAGAGTTTTAATTATTAATCCTTCTCATTACTTGAGAAATAATAAAATTAGGACAGATTGTAAAGGTACTCTACTTTACTTCTTTGTTCTGGAGGCAACAAAATAGAAGCCAGTGAAACCTAGACTTTCCTAGTGCCGTGCAGATAAAGACCAATCTATACATCTATGACTAGAACCCTGATCCTCATGCTCCTAGGCATGTACCCTCTTATCTACACCAAACTATGATCCATGTTCTATTTCTAGATAGTAACATGTTCTCTTTATTAATAATTATACCTTCCATTAGTGGCCAAACTAGAGACTGTAAACATATGAGAAATAGTTCAATGGTATTTACATGCCACAGACATATAAAAGAAAGCAGCATCAAGATTAAACACAAGATTAAACAGGATTTAGGAAAATTTTCTCACCCCCAAATACCTAATGATTGTAAAAACTCTGACTTGGAAAATTCCCTTTCCTAAGTCTCTCTGTCTTTCTCTCTCTCTCTATTTCTATGTCTGTTTCTACCTCTCTTATCTCTCTTCAAGGCACCTAGGATATTCACTCTGCTCATACATTACCTGTGAAAGAGCAGGATGAAAAACTTGAGGTAGTACTGCACCATGAAGACATTTCATGATAAAACAGTTAATAAGAAAGAATCATTATATTTCCCTAATTCATGCCAGACACCTCTCAGTTACTACCATACCAGGAATCTCTTTTGTTATCATTTCTGATAAGGTTATCTCTCTTCACATAACCCAAGAAATAGTTTTCTGATGGCCCATCAATAAAGTTGTCAGATCATATGCAAGATTGAGACACGCAATGGATCTCAGTTCCTATACTCAAGAATTTGAGTATTAAAGACAACTTCAAAAATCGAACCATTACAAAGCCAGACATTCTAATTGTCAAGTTTTTAATACCATATTTCATTTATCTAAGGCATTTAAAAATTTATTTTAAACTAATGTTACATGTAATGTAATGGCTCTTGTGTCCAAATGCTGCTATTAAATTACTGGTAAAAATTTATTTATCTTTAAGTCCAGGAAATATGACAGCTGAAATCTTCTTCCTAGTAGTTTCTTTTTTCTCTCAATTAGGTTGTTAATTTTGCTGTTAGAGGTCACATAAGTTTCCTGTTTTGTAATATTAATTAAAGCTGGTCCCTTTTATTTTTTATCACTAGAGAGTCTATTCGATATGTATTTCACTTTACTTAAACACTTGTTTATTCTACCTTGACTATTCCTCCAAAAATTAACAAAAGCAAAGAAATATAAATTCCCAAAATTCTCAGAGCTCTTCTATTTCCCACTCCAGGTACCAGTTTTTCATAGGGCTGTTATTGAGGAACTCAGCAGAGCCAGGCCCTCCAATACAAAGCTTTACAGAAATAGGGCACTTCCTGTTCCCTGCACATTCACATATATTTTTCAAGAACTGTTTTGTTTTAAAGAGTAAACTTTCCCCCTTCCAAATTGTTGCCTAGATTGAAATCAATATCAACCTGTCTTTAGAATTATAAAACAAACCTGCTGATGGCAAAGGTAGGACCTCTCCAGGTTGGGAGTGATACCTGCATTCTTTTATCTATAGTTTTAACCTTGGAGACATGAACTCTAGAGACTCTCTCTTGCCCAATTCTCTTGAGGTCATGAAATAAGCAATTAAAATTAATCACTTTATCTGATGTAATTCTTATATGCTAGAAAACCTGGAGAAAAAAAAATAGCAGCATTAGGGGCATTTCATATAAAACAGTTTATATTTAAAAGTTACCTTGAAAATTTACATTTTAAAGTCACCTTCCCTAGTCCTACAATCACTCCTATACCCTCCTACAATTATAAAATATATATAAGATTTTTCATTGTCAAATATTGAGTGTTGATTATTTGCTGGACATTACCCTCTTCCTCCATATCATACACTCTGGCCCTACTGAAGAAGTGTGGAGATCCAGTCTTCAGATCATCATGATTTATTGAGAGTTAACAGAGAAATATTTACAAAGTAAACATTCAACTGGGTAAATGATGTAGTCACTTTTTAATCTTTGTGCTATTTATTATTCCTTTTCCCTGCTGTTTCCTCCAGCTACTCTTACCTCTTTGTTGTTTCAAAAAAAAAAAAAACAAACTCATTCCTTATGGCCTTTTTCCACTAATGTTTCCTCTGCTTGGAATTATTTTTCTTAAGTATTTTCTCAAATGCTTCTTTTCAGTGAAATCTTCCATAAGCACACTTTCACACTGCAGGGGTTACGCTACCACCCAACTTTACTGTTTAAAGTACTTAATGTGGTTAAACCATATTTTTTAATCTTTATTTTTTGCATGTATTGTATATTATTATTTTCCCCTGATAGAATAAAAGTTCCAGGAAAGCAGGATTTTTCCGATGTTTTGTTCACTGATAGGTTGTTCCAAGCTAGCTAGATAAGTAGTTAGCACAAAGCAAGTGCACCATAATTGTCTATTGAATGAGGTAACTGGGAATAAAGCCACACCTGCCAGAACTATGAGAAATTACAGTGCAGAGAGAAGACAGTTCACAAAAGAAAAATCTGGATGTTTTTACAAAAAGTGATTATTTAAAATTGTCCTTTGTCAACTAAAATAAAATCTTAAAAATGGTCATTCAAAATTAAACAAAACAAAAACAAAACAAATACCCACTCTACTGGATTTCCAATCTCTAGTCAGATTCATTACAACACAGATATAGCAGATCCATGAATAAGGTTAGTGCTTTCAACATCGTTTTGCATAATGTTGATGAGAAAAACATATCAGTTTTTAGCAGGGGCTACTTTCTATGTGAAGTTTTCATGTTCTCCCCATGTCTGTGTGGGTTTTCTCTGCATACTCCTCTTTCCTTCCATATCCCAAAGATATGAAGTGAATCAATATTTCTAGATTGCCCCAGTCTGAGTGAGTGTGTATGTAGGTATGAGTGCACCCTGCAGTGGAAGGGCGTCCTGTCTAGGCCTGGTTCCTGCCTTTTGCCTTGAGGTGCTGTGATAGGCTTCAGCCATCTGTGAGCCTGAACTGGAATAAGCAGGTTGGAAAATAAGTGAATGAATGAACACAAATTATTGTAAAACAAAAATTCATCAAGTCTATGATAATCATGCAAGTGCAGGACAGTAAACCATATGGTGTGGAAGCGCTCAGCAAGTCCATCAGATTTACAGTTGTTTGAACTGCGTCGTGGTAGGTGGTGCTCCTGAAAATTTTCAATTTGTAAACATTTATTTCTTGATTTAACACACCACTGCTATAACCACCATCACTCACTGATTCACCAAAAATTGGGTAAATAATTATCTTACTTATTTTTATTAATCTTTCTTAAATGTATGTATAGATCATATTCATTTCAATGTTTAATATTAGAAATGTTTTGGTCTTTATTTAGAAGTTTGGTGATGTTTTTGTGACCAGAAGTATACTGTAGGAACTTAACTTTTGTTTCTATCAATTAGCCTATGGTAAAATTGGTTTCATTATATATTGTTTCCCTCAAAGTCACAGTTGCCAAGGACTTATTGACAATTTTATAGATATAACTGGAGGTGTCATTCTAAGCAGAGAGGCCAGGGAAGGCCAAAGTGAGGTGCTATCTGAGCATGGCCCATTTTAAAGTGAGGGAGTGACTTATATAAGTAACTGGGGGAAGAGTGTTGAGTTTGAGGCAAAGGGAAGAGCAAATACAACTTGTTTTCAGTCACTTTTTTTTTTCATCTCAACAATTCTGCAGTATGTGGTGATGTTCTGCACTTTCTAAACCCCTTTGCAAAAATATAACATAGATATGCAGAATGATATTAGTTTTGTATAATAGAAAGAAAAAGAAGGAAACCTGTCTGGGTATATCTATGTACATCCTTTAAAGCTATACTTATGTCACTAAGTAGATTTTTTGTTTTGAGACAGGGTCTTGCTCTGTTACCTGAGTGTAACAGTGGTGTCATCATAGCTCACTGCAACCTCCAAATCCTGGACTCAAGTGATCCTCCTGCCTCAACCTCCCAAGTAGCTTGGACTATGGGCAGGTGATGCCACGCCTAGCTAATTTTTCTATTTTTGTAGAGACAGGGTCTCACGATGTTGCCCAGCCTGGTCTTGAATTCTTAGACTCAAGCAATCCTCCCACCTTGGCCTCCTGTCAGAGTTGATTTTTTGAGGGGTGTTGCCCCGGTTCTTTGGCTCCTGGCTTGGAAGAACTTACACAAGCAGCTTTTATTGCAGACTTTTCACACAGAAATAGAAAGCAAAAGGGCGTTTCCTGAGGGGAATCAGGTCTATCCCCGTGAGTGGAGAAGACACTGGGGTCTTATCACACTTTTACTTTTATGTCTACACCTTATGATATGCTGACTGGTGGGTGGAATATTTATTACTTTCCTGGGGAAAGGGTAGAGAGTTCTTAGAACTAAGGGCCCTCCCCAACTTTATTTTTATAGGGTAACTTCCAGGGGTTGCCATGACATTTGTAAACAGTCATGGTGCTGGTGGGTGTGATTTTTATTATGCTAATGTATGTTAATGAAGAAAAGGTCACCTTTGGACATGAGCTCCTGGTCTCTGCTTGCATGCTCCTGGCCAGGAGAATCCCTAACTTCAAGTTCCTGCAGTTGTGGGTTAGGTTCTAAATGCTCATTGGCCTCCTCTTTTTAGCCCCCATCCTCCATTCCTGTGGTTACTGCTGCCTACCTACACCTGTCCCTAACACTCCCCAAGTGCTGAGATTACAGAAGTGTGCCACCCCGCCCAGCCCAAGTTGGTAATTCTTAGAACGATAAAGAAATATAGAATTTCATTATTAGAATGCTTTTATAGAACACTTTCATTAAGAAATTACCAATAAATAATTTCAGGTTTGCAGAAAGAATTTGAGATGATAAAACCAGAAAAGGTTTACAAACGTTATTGTGAACCTTTAAGTCTTTTGAAGACTTTCAAGCAAACAACAACAAAAATACTTCAGGCAGTGCTCTAAGCCTCAAAACAAGTAACTATAGGAAGTGCTGGAGACATGGGCTTTTCCCTGTTTCAAATGTATTTCTTGACTAAGCATTCCTGTGCCCAGCCTGAAAAACAAGACTGTGTAACATGCTCTTTTTCCCGGAGGTCAGGACATTTGTAGAAACAGTGAGTACTTGATTTCCGATCCTATAAATTGGGTCATTTAAAACCTTATCAGATTTATAGGATATCATACTCTCTATCATTCCACTTGCTAGGAGAACAAAGTCATTGATAGTTTATTTTTTAAAAGTGTAGCCATTCTTAAAGAACACGTGATTGAACACCCATGCCAACACTGTACCTAATAGGAATAATAATGTATTATTAATATCTTTCAATACCTAATCCATGTTTAAATTTCCCCAAGACAAGGACAAAGATGTCTTTGATATCTTTTCTCCAGTTAGTTTGAATCAAGAGTCAAACAAATGTTGTGGCTATAACTAAGTGTCCTGATTTTTTTAAACTGATATTCAGATTAAGAATCTTTATTAGTTCAGTTCATTCTTTTAGTTTCTTTTAGGCAAGAGTTATTCACAGATGGTTCTAAATACTGCCAGTTACCAGTGCCCATTTGGAGGCAGAGGTTAACTGATTGTCTGACTTTTAGTGATGTTCATTCTGATCTGTGGATTCAGAATGTCAGTTTTCATTACTTCACTTTAAAATTACCCACCAGCATTTTGTCTAATGATTTTAATACCCATTGTAATCATCAGCTTGATCCATTTTTTTTAATTAAGAATTCTAAAATCGTCATTTTCTAATTCCATCCTTGCTTATGATTTTATTTATTCTGAACTTCCCCTCATTAACTGTTAGGTGACCCTGAAATACAATTCATAAAAGAAAAGTAGAATAAGTATTTGTTTCCTTTAATTACCAATTTTCAGAGTAATGAGTTAGTTCCCCAGTAAATTTTAATAGTAACCAATGATTTATTATTTTTTTTTCTTTTTTAGTATCTAGATTTAAACATATAGGGAATCTTTAAATCAGTTGCAGTCAATATTCATTTTTATGTTAATATTTTGTAACCATAAGCCAGTGGCAGCCATTTCAAATTGCCTTCTGTGTTTCTTTGAGATGATTTGACTAGCTGTTGAGAGCATTCTTGCTTTCTGGAAAATTAAACTGCTCAAGGCTCATCTTGCATATTTTCTACCCTAGACTTCAAATCAGCCTTTTCTCCAAGGAGCCCCAGTTCTGTTTACAGAAAAAAAGATTTCCTTTTAGAGAAAATTTGGGGAATAGGAATGTTCATGGCTACTGTGTTATAACTTTGAGGGGTACTTGTTTTAAGAGAAAAATATTATTTCAAACGAAATTTCTAATTCAAATTTTAAAAGATGAAAAGATTTGTATGTACCTTCTCTTGTTTTAGAGCTGTAACTATTTTTCTCATATCCAACAAACTTGCTTTCAATAACATTTAAATATTTATTTACTATCTATTTTAGTACATTTTCTTCCATCTCTTCCTGTCTTCATTTGTTTTTGTTTTAACCTTTCTCTCTTATTTCACACATTTTCTCATACTATAAATATTGTAGTTATCTTTTTAAAATCTTGTGTTTATTCACTTAGAATATGTTCTGGGGGCACACCATAGCAGTATACAAAAACCTTCCTTTTTCTTTTTTGTGGTTGTATACTTCTTCATTGTGATTCGTAGTTTATTCAACCACCTTTATGTTGAATTTTGTCAAGTCTGTTGCTGTTATCAATAATTATTTTGAATATATTATTTATATTTTTTGCTACTCCATCTTTAGGATAGATTTCTAGAACTACAGATGCTTTGAATGAGAATAAACACATGTGTAATGTTGCTAGTACTTCAAGTAGCCTATTATAGTTATTGTAACATGTTACGTTCCTGCCCCAATGTATAAAAATGCCTATTTCCTACAGCTTCTCTTACAGGATATGTAATTAAACTTTTAGATTTCTGCCATTTTGATAGGTGAGAAATGATAACTCAGGGCAGTTTTCATTTGTGTTTCCATTATTATGAGTCAGATTGAATAATCCTTCTTCATATGTTAAAAGGCTTATTGTATTCCTTTTATATAGACTATTTAATTATATTGCGTGTCTATTTTTCTATAGGATTGTCGTTTCCTCCTTTAATATATGTGATGTAAGTAGAGATTTTTCTGTTTGCCGTTTGTCATTTTAATTTCTGTTGTTTTTGCAAAGAAGTTTTGTGTATTCATGTGCTATAATTTTAAACTTGCTTTTATAATTTTGTTTTGGTGTGTGAAATAAAGAAGAGATCTAATTTTATCTTTTTATTATACGACTATCTATTTGTCCTAATATGACATTGTTTTAATAATAGAAACTTTATAATTTACTTTAAATTCTTTAGCGTTAGCCATCCTGTTCAATTTTGCTTTAATTTTTAGGGTATTTGTTACCAGATATTTGTGTTTGTTTAATCATTCATGTAAATGTTAGAACAGAAATTTTGAAATGTGGTTCCTTGGTACTCCCAGATGAAATGTTTATTTACATTCATTCTGTATGAACTACACTAGGCAAAACTTGTAAAAATTTCTAGACCTAATAATTCTGGGGATGCTATCTTTTGAGTAACAATATCCAAGTGCAATGTAGAAATATTGAAATTACTCCAGCGCTTGTCCTTTCTGAAGGAAAAAATGATTTCTATGAACCTCTCATACTAATAGCCTCAAAAGCACTATAGAGAAAGGGCACTAGATTTGGAGTCAACAGAGGGAAGTTTCTGTCTTTTCAGTCATTTCTAGACCAATTCTTTGAACCTCTGTAGCATCATCCACCCAATAGATATAATTGTCCTAGCCCTGTGTACTTTGAATATAATCTGACTGCTTCAAGTTTAAGGCTTTCTATTCATAGAATTCATATAACCCACAGTATAAAGGTGTCATAAAAGAATTATTCTCTCTTTTCTCACAAAGCATATCTACTTGTATCTCCCAAAAAGGACACCATGCTTCAGTGACACACAACACAGATAACTTTAAAGGCAAGGCATTCATTGTCATATGCATCAACAAATCAGAAAACCTTTCCTTTTCTTTCCTTTTTTTTCTTTTTTGGTAGTTTGGTATTTACTGGAACTTAACATAATTAATCATTGCAGCTTATTACAATAAACTAATTCAAATTATTACACCTTTTACCTTTTCTTCTTTTTAGTGGAAATATTTCAATGTTTTATTTAACAACATTACCCAAAGATTCAATTTTCTTTTATTTTTATTTATTTTTTATTTATTATTTTTTATTTCAAAATATTAAGAGGGTACAAATGTTTTTGATACATGGCTTGAGTCAGGGCTATAAATGTGTCCATCACCCAAATAGTGTTCATTGTACCTGTTAGGTGGTTTTTGCCCTTCCCTTCTTTCCCCATCCCCCTGCTTGATTTTCTATGACTTTTACTTCCCTGTGTGCACTTATATGCCCATGGTTAGTTCCAATATATTAGGAAGTACATGTGGTATTTGTTTCTCCATTCTTGAGATTCTTCACTTAGAATAATGGTCTCCAGTTCCTCCCAAATTGCTGCAAAAGGCATTAATTCATCTTTTATATGGCTTAATAGTACTCCATGGTATACATATAATACATTTAGATAATCCACTCATGAATTGATGGGCACTTGGGTTGATTCCACATCTTTGCAATTGTGAATTGTGCTGCTGTAAACATTTGAGTGCAGGTGTCTTTTTGATGAATCTTCTTTTCCTTCAGGGAGATACCCAGTAGTGGGATTGCTGGATCAAATGGTAGGTCTACTTTAAGTTCTTTGAGAAATCTCCATACTGTTTTCCATAGGGGTTATACTAATTTGCAGTCCCACCACCTGGGTATAAGAGTTCCTTTCTCTCTGCATCCACGCCAGCATGTATTGTTTCTGGACTTTTTCATAAAAGCCATTCTAACAGGAATAAGGTGATATCTCATTGTGGTTTTAAATTGCATTTCCGTGATGATTAGTGACGTTGAGCATTTTTTCATATGTTTGTTGGCCATTTGTCCATCTTCTTTTGAAAACACTTCTGTTCATGTCTTTTGCCCACTTTTTATTGGAGTTGTTTGTTTTTTTCTTGCCGATTTGTTTGAGTTCTTTGTAGATTCTGGATATTAGCCCTTTACTGGATATGTAGATTGTGAATATTTTCTCTCATTCTGTAGGTTGTCTATTTGCTCTGTTGATTATTTCCTTACTTGTGCAGAAGCTTTTTGATTGAATCAAGTCCCATTTGTTTATTTTTGTTGCTGCTGCTGTAATTGCCACTGGGGAGAAAAGCCTTTCCTAGTGTGAGTTAACATCATTCTCTCAGTACCTTTATTCCCCACATTGAATAATCTATTATGCTCTGCAGTATTTTTGTGTTTGTTTTTACAAAATCTGATGAAATAGATGCTTTATGGATCAAAACCCTATAGAATTTATCCTAGAATTAAATGCTGGCTTCTTCAAGGCATTTGAACTTACTAATTCATGCATCACAGTCATCTATAAAAACCTTATAGAAATATATGCTATAGGTTTTAGAAACATTTTAGGCTCTGTTCACATTGTTCATTAGGATTGAAGACATCTTTTCAGATTAGTTCAGTAAAATGGGCCTTTTGTGTCTATTAATTTCCGAAAGGCATCCTTCACATCTTTGTTCCTCAGGCTGTAGATCAGAGGGTTCAGCATGGGGTTGACGACTGTGTAAAACACAGAGGCCACTTTGACTGTTTGCTGAGAGTTTTCGGAGTTGGGCACACAGTAGAGGGAAAGTATGGTCCCATGGAAGATGGTGATGGCCGTCAGGTGGGAGGCACAGGTGGAGAACGCTTTGCGACGCCCGCTGGCAGAACGGATTCTTAGTACAGTCACAAAAATAAAAACATAGGAAGTGAGGATGATCAGTAGTGTACTCACCTCATTGAAGGTGGCGAAGCCAAAAAGTAGCAGGTGGGGGATATGTATATTGGAGCTTGAGACAGCGATGAGAGCAGTATATTCACAGAAAAAGTGATTGATTACGTTATGTCCAGAAAAGTTTAAATGGAGAGCATAGCAAAGGAGAACCAAGGGGCCAAACATACCCCAGAGATATGACCCAGCCACCAGCAGGACACAGAGCCTCTGTGACATAACCACTGTATAAAGCAGAGGGTTACAGATGGCCACAAAACGGTCATAGGCCATAACTGCCAGCAAGAAGGACTCTGTCACTACGGCAGTGCAGGACAGGAAGTACTGCAACATGCAGCTAAAGTAGAAGATGCTTTTGTCTGCCATGACCAAGTTCTCAAGCAGCTTGGGAGTGACGATGGAAGAGTAACAAAAATCAACAAAAGAGAGGTGACTAAGAAAAAAGTACATGGGGGTGTGAAATTTGGGGTTAATCTTGATGATTACTATCATCCCAAGGTTTCCAACCACGGTGATAATGTACATGATCAGAAACACAAGGAAGAGAGGAATCTGAAGCTCTGGGTAATCTGTGAACCCTAGGAGGGCAAATGTTGTCTCCACACTCAGATTTCTTGCAACCATCACCATAATTCTTTTTAACGGGAGAGTGTGGTTGAAGAGAATTGTTCCTGTGAGAAAGAAGATTTACGAGGGTGAGTGATCATTATGTCATGACTTTCTATGGTTGAGGTAAAAAATGAGAAGGAAGAGTTATTGGTCCTAGTTTTCTCCATGAAGAACACGCCTTGAGCAGACAGCTGCTACGTGTATATCAAACCAAGCTGAATCTCTGAAGTGTCTTTTCATTTTTCTTGCACTTTGGGTTTCCATAAAAATATTTATATTGTAGTGTATACATGCACCATTAGCTATAGCATAATATACACATAACTGTTAGAAAGTGTTTATACATAAACTAGTGAATATCCCCTGAAAAAATGTAAAATATTTGCCTCAAAGAATAACACACATTGCTACTGTATTTTGCTTATACACACAAATCGATTAAAATATTGAAGAGAATATGTGTCTATTCTAAGAATAAAATAAAATAATAAAGGAATCTAGAAAAAGAGCATAGCAATCCCAGTTTAGCAAGTTTTGTTCTGTAAAAGCTACTACTCTTATTGAATATTTTCATTTGCTGAGGGATTGAGGAAGACAATGGCCTACTTTTGACCTCTAAGTGGACTGTACACTCTGTTAGGGTTTATGACTTAAGGATTAGCATTCACTATAGCCCAGGCATTGCATAGAGATCTCATAAGGGTTTCAAGACTAACTAGTTTATCAGGTAAGAGTTTTCTCAAGACTAAATAGTTTCCATTCTTGTAAAAGTCTATATACTAATTTAAGGTGCATATAAAGAGAATACGGATAAACATTCATTTCCAGGTAGCAAGTTTATTCTATTCTTTGTGAAATGGTTGTCAATGGAGCTGAAGCCAAATATTTCCATGAGCATTAACTTTTTTCTTTAATATTATTGGGCTCATAATTGGATGACATTTACAGCTACTTAATATAAAAAGAAAAATCAAAGACCCTGCTTACCACATCAAGAAGATACTGTTGTAGTTTCATAGAAAATCTGAATAAACTCACCTGCTATAGAGAAACAGGCCACCACCCTCCTGTTTCTCTGCAGGCTATGTATACCTCAAGCACCAAGGCTCTTACATCTAACCCTGTAGCCCTGGGGATGCAAACTCCAGAGAATCACTAGCAACTTATTCCTCACAAGCATCAAAACAGGTAATTAAGCAAATGGCAGGTCTGTTGTACCATCTTTAATGACTGGAATTTCCTTGAAATTACATAGGAAAATTGCAGGATGAAGTTAACTATCAGGTTTTGCTTGCACATAATTAAAATGCCTTCTGTAATTAATGAAACTAAAATAAAACTCAAATATTGCCTCATCTACTCAAAAATTCGTTGGGCCTCTTTGTATTCTGTAGGCAGCATATACCGATTTTAGACAAGTTACTCCAACCTATTTACAAAATGACCCAGAAGGTTGTCCATTCTGAGTGGGTTCTAAAACAAGAGAAAACTATGTAATAAGGCCAGGCTACCATGCAAGCTGCTGTTCTATGTGGGCCATGTGACTCAACATTTATGATTATCCTTGAAGTCTATGTGGCAGATAGGAGTTGTTCAGAACTTTGAATAGGCCTTTATAGTGAATTACAGATCAGACCTTTAACATTTTTAAAGCAAAGCAATAACTTCCTCTGCAGATAATGATTCCCCTTTTGAGAATCAGCTTCTGACTTTTTAAAGGAATGTAGTAGAGACGGAATGATTGCCAATAGGCCACCAAGTACCATGCAATCTGTACTTCCCATCATAAATGGGTGTTGTCTATCCCGCTAATCCACAAAATTAGGTCAGTCAGAACTCCTATTCCTGAAGACATAAGTAAGTTGTAGAGCAAGTGGTACAATACCCATGGTTCATACTCTTGCTATATTGCTTCCTCCTTCTAAGCCTGAACTCATACCTCATGGGGTATTCACTATGACAACTTGAATAAAGAACAAAGCATCGGGGCCTTATTTTCTGATGGTTCTCCATGATATGCTGGCATGACACAAAAGTGGATAACTGCAAGTACAGCACTGTAATCTTGCTCTGGGGTGGCCCTGAAAGACAGCAGTGAACAAAAATTCTTCCAGTATTTAGAAATTCAAAAAGTGTGCTTGCAACATTGAGAGCATCTTTTGTAACTTAGCTATGGATCAAGCTCTGTAGCAATATCTTAGATGGATAGGCAAATCTCCTTCTGAATGTGTTCTATGCTCTAAATATGCAACCAATATACATTGTTGTTTCTCCAATAATTTATGAGACCAGAATTTATGGGTCTAAAGTATAAATAGGAATGACTCTTCTACTTATCATCCTTAATGATCCATTAGCTAAATCTTTGCTTCCCAGACGTGAAACCATGAGCTTTAGTAGCTTAAAGGTCTTAACTCCCAAGAGAGTTATGCTTCCACTAGGGAACACAGTGAAGGATCCATTAAGTTGGAATTGTGATTTGCTTGGCCAACAGAATGTGGCAAGGGTGTTGTGAACATTCTGATTTGAGACACTAAGATGACTTACAGTTTCTACTTGCTCTTTGAATCTTGCTCTGAGACCACCACATAAGAAAGTCAGTGTAACCTACTATTGGATGAGAGACTTCTTGGGAAAATATTGAGACACCACAGCCAACAGCAAGCACCAAAGCCCCTAAAAAAATGAGTAATGCAATCTTAGAATTTTTAACCCTAGTGTAGTATGGTCCCCATGTAATCACAGCAGCATGAGTAAGCCCAAGAGAGACTGGCAGAAGAACTGCTCAGTCAGCCCACAGAATGGTAACAAATGACAAATTGTTTTTAGCCCCTAAGTTCTAGGGTGTTTTTTTTCCCAGCAAAAAATGACTGAAATATGTTCTAATTTACAATTTCCATGGATTGATTTGTTTACAAAATTAGTTGCAATATTCATTATTCCTGAAAAGTCATATTCACATGCTCAGAGCTGAGCATGTGGCTGATTACAGATGCATCAATTACAGTGGGCAACCAAATGTGTGTGTGCTTGTGAATGCGTGTGCGTGCACGTATATATATGTATGTATATATGTAAAAAATTTGAGAAATAGGCATAAATCAGAATGCAAATAAGATTATGTAAATCAGTTTCCAATTCTAAACTTCATTATATATAAATCGTATACCTGTTTCTTTCCTGGAATTGTTTCTTATCATTACCAAAATATGAAAAACACAGACATAATTTTCCAAAATTTGGATGAAGAAATAGCATTTTCATGCCCAATATGTCCAGTGAAGTGTTTATATTCTCATAAAAATATTTTGTCAGAGGTGTGTTTTGTGTTACATATGTGTGTGAGTTAAAACAAATAGAATAAAAGACAATTCACATTAAGCCACTCTGTGTAGCATGGAATCTAATGTAATGGTACCATTAATGATTGATTTCTGTACTAGTGGAATCAGATTGTATGACTATAACACATATTAACCATTTATTTTATGTCAAGCAGGCTGTTTTCATTGTTTTGCCACTACAAGCAATATGTAACTGAACATTGTTATACATTTCTTTTTGTGTGAATGTACTTAAGTTTCTCCAGTGCAGTGATTTGGCACAATTTTTTCATGTCACGGCATACACAAAAAATATTATTTGTACGATACACATGAATAAACAGAAAATGATTTGTTTCATATTGTTTTCCAATTTTACCACTATTTTATTTACTGTCTTTTACTACTTAGTTTTTATAGATATTTCTATGTCGTGGACATTGATCTTTTGTCAGTTAAATGTGTTATACAATTTTTTATCATTCCCATGCTATCCTTTTCAATGTGTTAATGACATATGTTTTAAATTTAAGGTAGTAACATTCATTTTGCTTTCTGTGTATTCAGAATTTAGCCTACTCTGATATCATAAAGAAACTCTCCTTTATAGTATTAAGAGAAGCCAACTATTATAAGAATTCTTGATGGAATCATTAATATAGAAAGCAATAACAGAGATACTTCCACAGACATTTTACAGAGTATTTCCATATCTTAGGTCCATTTTCCTGTAAATCATGCATAATTATTCTTGAAGCCTAAAAAATAAAATTGAGGTGGTGTACTTTAGAAATGCTGGCAATAATGCATTATTTCAATCTTTCCAATAAACAAAAATTATCACTTGGCCAATGTCAAAAAGCAATTTTTCCAGAAATAAGGGGAATGATCCACAAGTATTCTGAAACTTAATCCAAGCTGCAAACAACTTTTCCTCATAATGATGAACCAGTATATTTCTAATACAGATATATTATTAATTAATTATATCCAGACGCCACATGTTTGGGTTTCTGAGACTAGGCTGTCCAAAGGAATCAAAACTGTCTGAAATATTAATAAGAGTATTAAAGAAGCTTTTAAAGTTTTCTAAAATCTGAATTAAGCTCAAAAGGAAAAGATTTCTAAATTGAAACTAAAGATTTAAAAAATTAATCCTAAGCCTATTTATGAGACATAGTGCTGATAGTGGAGGTGTTTTTATGGTGCCAAAAAATATAAGACAGTCAAGTGGTTATAGAGTATTCAACTAAAACTAAATACTGAGATTTAGACAAAGAAACGTTTCCACGGTACAATAATTAACAGCAGAAACATACATATAAATAAGCATGACCACCTTTTATTATATTATACCTGTTCTTTTGGCTTTTTTTTCTTTTTTTGTATATAAAGTGGGAGCCATAGTCATTGAGGAGACATTACCAGAAGTCTTACCTCAGGAAACAGGACATAATAATACATATTATCAATTTAGTCTGAAATTTTTATTTCCTTTCTTCATGTATTCATCCAGTAAGTATTTATTGAAGGCTGAATGTGATTTTAGACACTTTCCTATGCATTGGAGATACAAGAATAAATAAAAACAGAAATTGTTGACATCTTGGAGCTTATATTCTATTCAGAAAAACAAGTAACAAACAAATAAATTATTACATAAATTCAAAATACCACCTGCTGCTATCACAGAACATGAATCAGGATAAAGGGGGAGGGGGGAGGTTTTTAGGGAAGGATTCTGTGGGAAGGTGACATTTGAATAGAAATATACATAAATTCATAAAATATATTTATCAAAATTGCTTTGAGTGCTAAAATATTTTGAAGTCTATTAACTTCTGCACAGACTGTCACATTTTTGCACCTGTGCCGTAAATCTATGAGTTCTGCATGGGGATTAGAACAGGATAACACACAGAGCCTGCTTTAACAATTGCCCATGAGCTTTGGAATTGACACACTATAGAAAGAAAGGATGATGCTGGGGTGGGACACACAGGTAGAGAAAACTCTGATGTCTGCCGGCAGAAAGTATCTTTTAGACAGAGTTGAAAATGCAAGCTAAGAAGGAATGACCACGAGATTTCTTAATTCATTAAAATTGGCTTAAATTAAAAAAAAAAAACTATCTGGATGAAGTAAACAAGACCCGAAAGGACAGCAGAATATTCACACAAAATATATTTTTTTAAAAAGTCAAGAATGTCTGAAAGCTGGGCATAGTAGTGCACACCTCTATTCCCAGCTACTCAGGGGACTGAGGTGAAAGGATCACTAGATCCCAGTAGTTCCAGGCTGTAGTGAGCAATGATCACGCGACTGCCCTCCAGCCTGGGTGACAGAGTGTGACCTCATCTTTAAAAAATAAAAAAAATTAAAGAAAACTGAAAAATAAAAGATAATATAAAAATATTAACTGTATTGGACCTACAATGAGAGAATAAGAATCAGAGAACAGATTACATGCCCAGGTGTAACAAACTGCCTGGTGGGTGGAGCACAGCTTCTGGGACATGGCAACCGTGGAAAGCACAGGCCTTTCTCACCCCCTGTGCTACTAGTTTCCATCTGGCTTACTCTTGAAAAACTTTGTCTGCAAAGATCTAAACAATGCAAATAAATTATTTAAAAGGCAGAGTACGTATATTAAGAATTGCACGAGGATCATGAAAACATTATTTTCCTAATTTAAATGTTTAATTTTTAACACTGCTTGTTGTTATGATGTTTGTGTAATTATTAAAATTTAATAATTAAAATAAAGTTACTGTCAATAGAAGTAAGTGGAAAAAAGGAGTTCATTTTAAAGCATCTCTAGTGACTCTATACCAGCTGAATTTTATCCAAAATAAAAATATATATTTATTTAAATTCTTCCTTTTCAGAGTGTGGTCCAAGGTCCAGTAACACCACATCACTTGGAAGTCTGCTAGAAACGCAGAATCGTGGGTCCCACCACAGATCCCCTGCACCAGAACCTGCATTTTACAACCCTTCCAGTTGATTCACATGTGTATTGAAGTCTGAAAATCACTGGTTTTGATTACCTTTGATTTGACAGAAATTCTGGTGACGTGCTAAGATACTTTAGTGAATTAAAAATAAATAAATAAATAAACTTTTTTTTTTCTGATTTTTCTATGTTGTCCCTATCACCTCCTTTCCTCTTCTATTAACAAACCAAAGATCAAAGAGAACTCACCTTTTCTCCATATACAAGCTAATGTACCAGAAAGTATGTAATTTATTCTGAAGGGTAATGATTGATAATGCTTAATTTTTTGTAAATGTGTTGAAAGAGAGAGGATATATATTTTGCATCCTTAAGTAGCACAACACCATACACTCACACACACACACATGCACAAATATATACACACACATACACACAGAAACACACAATCCATGGTGGAATTAAAATTGTAAGTTTTTATTTCATTTCCCAAGTGAACAAATTTTGAGTCACATTATCTGAAAAATGTGTAATATAGTATATTAGGGGTTGGCCAAAATTATGGTAAAATTATTTTTTATCCCTGGTTTACAACTAAGAAAGATTAAGAATAAAAAATCTGTTTCTTTTATGTTTTATAATGTCTATCAACTCACATATATAAGACAAGATTTGGTAGTATACCTTTATAATATAAAGTGAAGTTAAGTTTTATTTGACATGAACATGGTAACTCTGGGAAAACAATATTTTATCACTCAGTGACATGAAGCAATAATATCAGGTGCCTACACAGTGCATGTCCTGGGGAACCTTATGTGACACAAACCATGATGAGCAAGAGATAATCAGAGGTAGCATCTTAATTCTTTTTTTCTAACTCAGTCAATGACTGAGTTAAGTCACTGGTTTAAGCCAAACACATGAATAATCAATTTAAAGAATATTTGAATCAAAAGATTAACAACCATGCCTGGCAGAAAAAGAAAAAATCATTCTATGCAGGTAAAAAGTGTAATCAACTAATTATTAACCTTAAAAGACAAACCAAGGATTATACAAACTGTTCCAGAGATGTATCATGATGTCCACTGTGTTAGTAAATAGAATTTTAAAAATCAAGTTTGACTCACCAATTTGTGAGATTTGTGAGATTAATACATGATATTTTTATTTTTTGCCCCCTTGGTAATCTTTCAGGAACACCACTTAAAATCAACATTTTTACTTGATATTAAGAGTCATGTTTAACATAACTTTCTTTAGTATAATAAAAGTATAGGAGGTTCTTGGAGAGAAAGGAACAAATAACTTGGTAGGATCTCAGAAACAGTGCCCCAGTCTGTCATTATTTATTCTTCCAAATGCACATCCCTATTCAGCTATGGCTTTTTAGATTTCCTCTGTAACTCTGACATTCTCATTGCTAAACTTAAATTGAAGAATATTTTTAAAATGATTTGCCATGCCAATATACAAGTTGGGAGATTAACGTTTTATGGTCTGATATTTTCTTTCTGCATACATTTCCTAGGGCTACCACAAAAATTACCACCAATTTTGTGGCTTTAAACAATAGGAATTTATTTTCTCACAATCCTTGAGACCAGAAGTCTGAAATCAAGGTTCTGGCAAGACTCTGCTCCCTCTGAAGGAACTAGGGCAGAATTCTTCCTTGCCCCCTGGCTTGTGGCAACAAACTGCCAATTTGCTACCATCTTCACATGGCCTTCTTCCCTGTGTATCTCTGTGTGCTTTACTGTTTCTTGTAAAGACACACTCATTGGATCTAGGACTCACCCTAATCCACTATGATCTGATCTTAATCCTTACTCAATAAAATGCAAAGATTTTATTTCCAAATAAGGTCACTTCTGAGGTTCTGGGTGGACATAAATAGTTTAAGGGACAATATTCATCCCACCCATAACACTTGTGTTACTTCACATATGGTTCACAGCTATTTTTCTAAACATTGAGGTGAATAAAAATCAGATGATCAAATAAATGGTTTACAATAGATTTAAAACTCTGGTTAATTGACTAAATAATTTGAATCATCCTCTCTCCTGGAAGCATTGAACACACCTCAATATAATAAATCAAATACACTTTGGGGATATAAGTCTAAAACAAAATTGCATTGGGTGATTCATTAACTTCCTGACACACTCTTTCACATCTTTGTTCCTGAGGCTGTAGATCAAAGGATTCAGCATGGGGATGATGACCGTATAAAATACAGAACCTATTTTGACAATGAGCCATGAGTTTTTAGAGTTGGGTACACAATAAAGGAACAAGACAGTCCCATGGAAAATGGTGATGGCAGTCAGGTGGGAGGCACAGGTAGAGAAAGCTTTTTGGCGCCCACCAGCAGAAGGCATTTTTAGGATAGTAACAAAGATGAAAATATAAGTAGTAAGGATAATTCCCAGGCTGCTTACCTCATCGAATATGGCAAGGACAAAACAAAGCACTTGGATGATGTAGGGATCGGAGCAGGAGACAGAGATGATGACAGAGGGCTCACAGACAAAATTATTGAGGATGTTAGACCCACAGAAGGATAATGCCAAGACAAAATAGGTGAGTATCAGGGAACAGACTATACCCCATGTGTAGGGCCCAGCTACTAACGACTCACAGAGCTTTGGGGACATGACAACTGTGTATAGCAGAGGGTTACAAACTGCCACAAATCGGTCATAGGCCATCACTGCCAGCATGAAGGTTTCTGTCACCACGAATATGCAGGCAAAGAAGAACTGCATGATGCATCCCGTGAAGGAGATGGTCCTGTCTTCCACAACCAAGTTCTCCAGGAGTTTGGGTGTCACTGTGGTGGAATAACAGAAATCAACAAAGGACAAGTGGCTGAGGAAAAAGTACATGGGGCTGTGGAGTTTGGGGTTGATCCTGATGATCACTATCATGCCCAGGTTCCCCAGCACAGTGGCCGTGTAGATGGTCAGGAACACCAGGAACAGGGGCACCTGGAACTCAGCATATTCTGAGAAGCCCAAGAGTGTAAATGTGGCTCCAAAACTCTGGTTTCCTTCTTCTGACGACATGATTGTTGTTGAAGAAAATCTGAAATAATGATAATAAAAACAATGGTTATCTTGTACACTTATATAACATTTACCATGTGTCATTGTGCTAAAACATTAAAACATTAATTTAGATATCCAAATAACAAGATGAATTGTAAAAACAAATAGTCCCATAATTTTTATATAAACAAGCTGAGGTATATATAATTTAAGGAATTAATTTGAGGTTAGACAGCTTCTTAGTGATGAGGTGGGTTTTCACGTTGATCCTGAGTGGCAGAAGCTGAAGGATAGTGGGCCCCCCGTCTCCACTAGAGATGTGTTTCAAGGCCCCCAGTCAATGTCTGAAACCAGAGATAGTAACAAACATGCCCATGATAAAGTTTTATAAACTAGGCACAATGAGAGACGAACAAACATAACAAATAATAAAGTGGAACAATTATAGCAAAATGTCAGTGTCACTATGTCTGTACTTTAGGGCCATGGTTAAATGAAATAAAGGTCACTTGAGCACAGGCACTATGGTACAGCAGTAGTTGATCTAATAATGAAGTTGACTTCTAAGTGACCAAGGGGCAGGTAGTGTATACAGCTTAGATATGATGAACAAAGCGGTGATTCATGTCCTAGGTGGGATGCACAGCACGAGATTTCATCATACTACTTACAATGGGGCATAATTTAAAACTTATGAATTGTTGATATCTAGAATTTCCCATTTAATATTTTCCAACCACAGTTGACCACAGGTAACTCAAATCACAGGAAGTAAGACCACAGATAAGGAGGTCCTACTGTAGTTTTCTTTAGGATGTATAGAAAATTCTTCTACAGTGTTCTGGAAAACGTTACCTTCACAGTTCCATTATTTCTGAAGGTCTGTGCTTTTTAATAGCACTAATATAGCAATGTACATAAATTTAGCACTGAAAAATTATGAAGAAAGGATCAGGAGAGGTAAAACATTAGAGGAGATGACACTGCTATAGCTACATGGCAGATGTTCAGTCTGCAGGTCATAGGAAAAGGCAGCTTTTATGAGGCATCAAAGGAATTTTTGAGTTTTGAAAATACATTTGGACAATAAAGGAAATACAGCCTTTTATATCTGCAACCTTTCTTTTGATTCTATCCTTATACTGCAAGAATTGCTTTTGTTTTCTAAAATAATGTAGCAAACTGTTAAATGTTAAAGGTACATTTTTGACATTTTCCTTGACTCCTTTGTTTTCCTTCCTACTTAAGTGCTTTCTCACCTAGTTTCACTAATGCTCTTAACATACTCGTCTAGATCCCTTGTTCATTACCTATTCATTATATTTTATTCATTATTATTTTTTTTCAATCTGGTAACTTTACCAGCATATTAGATTATTAAATACTCATAGAATCTCTGAATTGGAAAGTAATGTAAAATGTGTTTTTTCCAAGTCTTCTTGGACAAAGGCTTCTTGTCCACGTCTTCTTGTTCTTTAGAGAAAGCTGGAGAATGTGGTAATAGTCACCAGTGATTACATAAGCATCCTCAAAATTTCTAATGACAAGAACTTTGCCACCATAGGTATTGCAGAGGTTTTGATTAAAGCTACATATGAAAATATCTTATTTTTAGTCATGCAATCTATGCTATATTTGGAAATGTTTTTGAGAAAGCACAAACATCTAAAATTCACAGGCAGTTTATATAACAACAAGTCTCTGTAATCATTTAATAATGATTTTAAAAATAAGTTTAGCCAATAACAAGCATATCCCTGAAATGTTCAGGTTAATAAAAGACTATGAGTATGAATCCCATAAACAAAGAAACCATTTTTGTCTGACCAGTTCAAAGCAGAAAGAAACTATTATCTCCTCTGTGGCCAAATGCTATTTCTGACACTCAGAAAAAAATGCATTTCCTTCATAAGGAAAAGGGAATGACAAACAGCTCATGAAAGACCAGCATAGTGAGGGAAGCATGGGCTTTGGAATCATAGATTTAATTTCAATTTTAGGCTTTGTCATTTGCTGTGTGAGCTTTCAGAAATTACTCAAATTTTCTGAGCCTCAACTTCTTTATCAATAAGATGAGAATAATACTGATGGGATAATACATGTTTCATAGGTATGTAAGTATTACATTGAGAAATGATACTAATGTACTCAGCTGAGTCTGACAATTGTGGAGTCCAGGAAATGTAGGCTCCCCCATTCACCTTTTAATTTTTAGTTTTATGGCTAATTGATTTTATTTTTCAATCTTTATGTCATCATACAATATCTACAAAACAGATCAAGGGCCAAAGTGGGCAGCAATGGACATATAGGTACAGTTTAAAACATTGAAGTTTAGTTCAGCTCTTTCTCCTTTGCTCCCCCTTAATCCTAATTCACTAATAAATACCCTTCAATAAATTTGCTCTTTTGTCCCTTTGCTTTCTCATAATTATCTCTTTATGGTGCTCTGTTTCTCATCTCAGTTTTGTGCGTATGGAAGATTTACCAAACTTCCATCATTACTCTGGTAGATTGTGGTAGCAGAGACACAGCCAACTTCCCTATAGTGCTCCTACCCTGCACTGTCAGATCATTGATTTCCTCAACCCTTGAGTTTTGTGGGTTTTATGGAAATCTTGGATTTGAAAACCTCAGTTGCCCTCTATGACTCAATTTATCAAACATAAATTTCTGTGTTTGGTTTTACCTAAAGCCTTACCCTAGCTATTCCCCTGTATTCAACCTTCTTTATTCACACCAGTTTCTCAGTTTATAGTGAACAATACACGCTCATTTATTCTTTGGCTTATTTGATTTTGATTGTATTTTACCTGAAATATCTTCTTTTTCTAATATGCGGATGCAGAATTTGCAATATATAAAGCATTAGATTAAAACCACTATCACAAAGTAATGTTCCCTTTTTCACTCCAGCAATATTTTCTACATTCTTGGTATACCTATAGGCATTATTATTAGGAAATGAAAATGCGTGACATATTCTCTTCACTATTACCTTATGCTTATTACTCTTTTCTTTCTACAAGATTTTGAGAGGTTCCCAGATTTTATAATATTCCTTAAAATTGTTCAGTGTGACTGTGCTATGCTAGGCTCATGCTTGATACCCTGAAAGTAAAAATCGGGATTAATACCTCAGAGAGGGACAAAGAGATCAGAGCTCAACAAACTGAGCCCTTGTGAAGATAGAGTCAGTAGATTTGGCATTTAGTCTAATGGAGAGTTTTCTACTTCCAAGGTTGCAGGACTTCAATGTCTCCCAAATGAGAGAAAGATGACACAAGATAAGAGACATCACCCATCTGAAACCAACTCACCTGGAGATCCTGTTCTTTCTTATTAGTAGTCTCCAGGGAAGTTCCCACTCAGAATTCAGGCACTACTTAAAATACTAAAGTTGGTAAATATAGCTGTAGTCCACAATAAATTTCAATTAATGTTCCAGGAATATATTTCTTTCTTAATTCCCAGAGAAACTCAGGTAAAAGAGGCAGGAGGAGAGAGAGAAGGAGAAGGTAGGGAAGCTGATTCTGACCCCTAGGAACAAAATGTAGGGCTTATGTATGCTTCCATGACCTTGGTGATTTAGATCCCAGAGAACATTTACTGAACTACTTATTTTTAGAACACAAACTTAGAAGGTAAATTAAGTGTCTTCCTATGTGGCATTTTGCAGAATGTAATTTCTTCTAAATCACTGGAGACAATGCCTCAAGTTTACTAATTTATTTTAGAACTTTTTATTATAGAAAATATATAAATTCACTTAGAAAACATGGTAACTACAGTAAAACACAAAGGAAATGATAAATCAGTGAGAATACAGCAATGAAAAGATTACTGTTGTTAGTATTTGTTGTATTCTTTTTCTGTCTTTATATATCATGTGTGTGTGTCTTGAGATGTATAAACAATAGAATGTGCACTCTGGCTTTTTAATTTAACATAAAATAATCATCATTGCCTTTGGAACCATTGATTCACTTTATTGAAAGTAATTTATTTTTTCTTCTAAATACAACCAGGCCACTCTTCCAATCTTATATTACTACAATTAAGTCATGAAATGTCTTTGTGTCCACACCTTCTTAAAATAACAGATGTGCTTTGGAAGCATGTTTAACTCTCTAAAACCACTGGGTGTCAACCAATGAACTGGTTCCACTATACCTAAATACCCCACAATTTGATCCACTTAGGCTCTCCCTGGACTCCTGAAAACTTACTAATGTTTGTCATACTCTCAACCAAAGAACCCTAAAACAACAAAGGCTGTTTATTACAGGGCACAGGATTTTTGTTATAGATGGCACAGCCTTGTTCAAGAACTCCAAGTATCTGCATTGTCATTCTCCCATGAAATTTGGCAAGAGCCACCACTGACAACTCTGCAACCTGGACTACCTGAGAAGCCAATTTTTGCACCAGAGCCACTCAAATCTCTCAGCCTTCTGTGTCACTTTCATTAATTTTTTTTTATGCTGCACAGCAAATTACTACCAACTCAGTGGCTTAAACTAATACATACTTTTATATCAGAGTTTCTGCAGGTCAGAAGTCATGGCACAGCTGATCTGGGGTTTCTGTATTTTTCAGGGTCTCAACATGCTGCCGTGAAGGTGCCAGCCAGAGCTGCATCTCATCAGAGGCTGGACTAGGGAAAAAGATACCTTCCAAGCTCCTCACCTGGTTGGCAGACTGCATCTCCTTGCAGATGTTGGAGTAAATTCCCCTTTCCTTGCTGGCCATTGGTGAGCAACTACTGTCAGATCCTAGAAGCCGTCTGCAGTTCCTTGCTACCTGGCCTTCTCACAACACAGCCGCCTCCTTGTTCAAAGCCAGAAATGGAGAGAGTCTAACTTCAAGCCCAGTCCCTCTTTTAAGGGCTTTCTTTGATCAAACCAAGCCCATCTCAGATAATTTCCCATGTAATTCAGTCAAAATTAACTGATTTTTCTCCTGCATTACATATGCAAAATTTTTCACCCTGCTATATAACACATCAAAGGAATATAACAATCAAAGGAATGGTCTCCCATTGTCTTTGCCATATTGTATTGTTTATAAGCAAGACACAGATCTCACCACACACAGTGTAAATGGAGTATACAAGAACATGCACCGGGAAGTAGTAATCCTTACCTTCAGGTCTGCCTATCACACCTGGTGTAAGGGCTGGAGCAATGTTACTACATGTGAAATGTGTTGCCTCAACAACCTTAAAAGAGGTCTTCCAAGAGCTGTGCTTCCTCATTTCTTGTAGGGTCTATAAAATGCAACAATTTTTCTTTTATTCAGTGGAGTATACTCCAGAATGCCTCTGATTATGTCACCCTTAAACATATAACTGAAGTGGCAGGTCCCTGAATCTCTTCTATCCTGTGTCTTACTAAGGCCTCCGGGATACTAACCACCTCTTTCTTATCCTATATGATTAATATGATGTTATCAATGTAATGGACTGCTGTGGTATTCTGGATCATGTTTAGTTGGTCCAGACCCCTTCAAACTATATTATAACGGAGAATTGGGGACTTAACATAGCCCTAAGCAAAATGTTAAAGAAATACTTTTATTCATCACATGAGAACAATTCACACAATTGTTTCTAATTTCCTTTCAAAATTAGAAAGAAAGATATACATTTGCCAAATGAATGGTTGCATCCTATATGTGTTCAGCTTTATTCATATAGTCAAGGGCTAGCAAGCTAGTTGGTTGAGTTTGCTGTAGTTTATAGTCATCTCCAAGATCCATCCTGCTTCCTTCTGTTTGAAGAACTCCTCTTATGATTTCTTTTATCGTAAGTCCACTGAAGACATTCTTTTAGTTACTTTTGTCTGAAAATGTTTTGCTCTATCTTTATTTTTGGTGACTATTTCTCAGGTATAGGATTATAATTCTACAGTCATTTTCCTCACCAATTTAATCATATCAATCATTGGCTTCTGACTTCCAGTTTTCCACAGGAGAGTCAGTCATGGTCTTCTAAGTCAGGTAAGGAATAGAAGATCACTGCAGACCAACATTTCCCTTGAGATAAAGGTAAAATTGCATAATATCCTGCAGGTCCTAAGTAGTCACAAATGACGTAATTTCCTTCTTTATTAAGGCTGCATACTATTCTATTGAGTATATTTACCACATTTTATTTAACCCTTCATCTGTGGACACACACTCACGTTGTTTTAACATCTCCACTATTGTGGATAATGCTGCAATGACCATGGGAGCGCACAATCTCCTTGGCATGCTAATTTCATTTTCTTTGGATAGATACTCAGTAGTGGGATTGCTGAATCATATGGTCAGTCTATTTTTAATTTTTTGAGGATTCTTTATACTGTTTTCTATAATGGCTACTACCAATTTACATTCCCACCAACAATGTACAAGGGTTCCCTTTTCTCCATGTCTTCACCAACACTTGTTACCTTTGATTTTTTTAATAATAGCTACATTGACAAGTCTGAGGTGATATCTTATTGTGGTTTTGATTTGCATTTCTCTGATGATTAGTTAATCATTTTTTCATATACTTATTAGCCATTACCATGTCATCTTTGGAAAAATACTTATTAAGATCCTTTGCTCATTTTTTAAAAATGAGGGGTTTTCTTTGCTATTAAGTTGTATGAATTTCTTACATATTTTAGCTATTCACCTTTTATCAGATATATGGTTTATATATATTTTCTCCCATTCTATAGATTGTCCTTTCATTTTGTTGATTATTTCCTTTGCCACACAGAAACCTTTTAGCTTGATGTAGAACCCACTTGTTTATTTTTTACTTTATTGCCTGTGCTGTTCATGTCAAAAAAAAAAAAATCACTGCCAAGTCCAATGTCAAGGAGCTTATATCTTATGTTTTGTTGCAGACTTTTAAAGTCTCAGGTATTACATTTTGGTCTCTAATCCATTTTGAAGTGATTTTTGGGTGTGGTGGAAGAGAAAGGTCATATGATTCTTAAGCACACAGGGAATATTCTCCAGGAGACACCATATGTTAGGCCACAAAACAAGTCTTGATAAACTTCAAAGGATTGAAATTATATCACAATAGCATATGAAACTAGAAATCAATAATAGGAGAAAAAGTAGAAAAAATACAAAATGTGTAAACTAAAAATGATGCTCCTGAACAACCAGTGTATCAAAGAAGAAATCAAAAAATAAATTAAAAATATCTTGAGACAAACAAAAATAGAAACATAACATGCCAAAACTTATAGGATCCAGCAAAAGCAGTTATAAGAGGCAAATTTATAGTGATAAATGCCTACCTTAAAAAAAGAAGAAAGATCTCAAATAAAAACTTCAAGTTCACACCTGAATAAACTAGAAGAAGAAGAACAAACTAAGTTTTTGGTCTCTTAAGTTTTCAATTTATCAGTAAATTATTGTGCATCCACAAAACCCTGATGGATTTTTTGTTTTCCCAGTAGGGCCGCTTTGCAAGGGCCAAACCTGAAATTCAGCCTGTTCCCAAAATTGTAAAATGTGTTCGGTGTAGAAAACAGCTAGTGGCTGTCCACTCTTCAAGAAATATGTCTTCCCTCTTTGAAATTTTAATGATCTATTCTCAGTTGCTTCCAGGACTCTCTTTAAAGGACAATTTTTGCAATTTACCTTGTTTTAAATTAATGGACAAAAAATAATTGTATGTACTTATGGGGTACAGTGTGATGTTTTTGTATATGTTTGCATTGTGGAATAATTAAATAAGCTTGATTAAAATATCCATCACATCACATACTTATCATTTTTTGTGGTGAGAACATTTAGAAATGTACTCTGTTAGCAATTTTGAAATATACAATACGTTATTATTAACTATGATCACTGTGTTGTGCAATAGATAACTAAAACTTACTCCTTACCAATTATATGTATACTGTACCAAATACAATATATACACACATTTATATACATATATGATTCTATATATGCATACATGTGTGTATATATATATACACATAAAAATAACTTTCTCTACATTAAGCATGATGTTTCCTGCTTTCCACTATTTGCCCTTGTGAGGTCTACAGATAGGTCTCCCTCAAAAGCTCTTTATGGAGGAAAATTTTTCTCCTGTAGGAAAATAATGTTTTAAAGAAACAGTCACACAAAACATATATGTCCCACACAGAGTACTTTCTTTAGTCTTTTCCCTTCCTTATATTATTATATATGACACACAGCAGAATTTTCTTCTAAGTTAAAATATTGGATTTCATTTATCGTGGGTAAATGCCTAGCAAAGGGATTGTGGGTTGGATGGGAAGTTTTTGTGCAACTTCATAAGATACTGTAATACTAACATGTTTTCAAAGTCATTTTACCCTTTAGCATTAGAGTTTCTCTGTTTTCTCACCAATAATTGGTATTTCAGTTATATTTATTTTAGCCATTCTAATAGGTGTACAATATCTCTTTGTGGTTTTAATATGACTTTCCTTGATGATAATAGTACTTAGTATCTTTTCATGTGTTTATAAACAATTTGTATGTCTGCGTTGTCAAGTGTCTGCTGAGATATTTCAGCCATTCTTAAACCAGATGGTTTGTCTTCCTGTTTTGAATGCAAGAGCTCTTTATACATTACACATGTGAATCCTTGGTCTGACATATATATTGCAAATATTTACTCACAATCTGTGACTTATATTTTCATTTCCTCTCACCATTAAGAAACCCTTACCATAAGGTTTTAATGTCAGTGAAGTTTGTTTTATCAATTGTTTGATGAGTCATTATTTTTGCATTCTATCTAAAAAAGTTCCACTCCAAATTTGGAAAGATTTTCCTTGTGTTTTATGTTAAAATTTTGTACTGTTAACATTTATGTTTAGATCTATGATACCTTTCAATTAATTCAAGTTAATAGATGCATATGATGGAAGGTAAAAGTTAAGGCTCTTTTATCCATATGGATATCCAGTTCTTCCATAATTATTTCTCAAAAAATAATTCTTTCCCCATGGAATTTTAATGACATATTTGTTGTATTTTCAATGACCAGATATGTGTGGTTCCATTTTGGGATTCTATTCCTCTAATATCCCACTGGCTTTATTAGTCAAATAATTTTTTTGAATAAAATTGGACATGCATTTAGGAAAAGTAGAACAATACTGTATTAAATTTTGTTGCTAGCCAGTAGGCTATGCTTTCCATGAAGAAAAATCAACTTCTGCCTTTCAACACAAGAAAAAGAAAAGCGTTGGTTGTTGCATAAGATACAGTAAGCTGAAGCATTTGTTAAAGTCACTCTGGAACATGGGTTTCCTGATTACAGTTTTAGGGTACCATCCTGAACCTGCACGTATTTGATGAGTTGGGAATTAGTTTTACTTTGGAGGCACACATATAAAATTCTAATATATATAGTAAAGTATTCAAAAATAATTTTAAAATATTGCAACACATGGTCAAAAACTTTTAATTTTTTAAATGTTTGGTTTACATGTGGTTTAGAACTATTTCACTAAACATTTATGCCTGCAAAAATCAATACTCAAAAAATGTGCTGTCATAGATACAGTAACTTATATTCTATTGATTAAATAATTTGAATCATCAATTACAGTCCAATAGATGGACAATCTATAGTATAGTAAATCATTTTTCAATAATAAAATAATAAATCTAAAGATATTATAATGAGTGACAAGGCAATTTAGTGAGAACTAATTTTCCAAACGTGTCCTTCACATCTTTGTTCCTAAGACTATAGATCAATGGGTTCAGCATGGGAATCATTACTGTGTAAAAAACAGAAGCCACTTTTACCATGAGCTTAGAAGTTTTAGGGTTAGGAACACAGTAAAGGAAAAGAATGATTCCATGAAAGATGGTGATGGCAGTCAGGTGGGAAGCACAGGTGGAGAAGGTTTTCGAGCGCCCACTTGCAGAAGGCATCTTCATAACAGTGATGAAAATGAGTATATATGACATAAGAATAATCATCAGGCTGCTCGTCTCATTGAATACAGCAATAGCAAAACACAGCATCTGACTGATATAGGGGTCTGAGCAGGAGACAGAAACAATTACAGAGTGGTCACAGATAAAATTATTTATGATGCTAGATTCACAATAGGACAGTTCAAGAAGAAAATACGTGAGTGTCAGGGAACACACTATACCCCATGTGTAAGACCCAGCCACCAGAAGAGCACAAAGCTTCTGAGACATAGTAGTGGTATAGAGCAAGTGGTTACAAACTGCCACAAAACGGTCGTAGGCCATCGCTGCTAAAATGAAAGTTTTTGTCGCTGCAAAAATGCAAGCAAAACAAAATTGCATGATGCAACCTGAGAAAGAGATGGTCCTGTCTTCCACAACCAAGTTCTCCAACAGTTTAGGTGTAACTACAGTGGAATAACAGAAGTCTACAAAGGACAAATGACTAAGGAAAAAGTACATGACTGTGTGGAGTTTTGGATTGATCTTGATGATTATCATCATGCCCAAATTCCCCACCACAGTGACTGTGTAGGTGGACAAGAAAACCAAAAAGAGTGGAACCTGGACTTCTGGGTATTCTGAGAAACCCAGGAGAATAAAAGTAGGTATGCTGCTTTGATTTCCTTCAGGTAACATCATGATTCCTGCTGGATTAAAAAAAAAAAGTTATTCCTGAAAAGCAGAACTGAATAGAAAGGAGAAAGAGAGAGAGGAAAGAGGCTTTGTGGGTTTCTATGAAGAGTGTTATAGAACAGTGATTCTCAAAGTGTGGTCCCCAAACCAGCAGCACCATCATCATCTGGGAATGTTTTAAGATTGTTAATTCTCCAGCCCCATCATCAACCTTCTGAATCAAAAACTCTGGGGTGAGGCCCACAATTTGTGGTTTAACCCCCCTCCAGGTGATTTCGATGCATGCTAATGTGAGAACCACTGGTGTATAAATATATATAGTAATCATTATATTATTTAAAAGTCAGCCCTTGTTAGTGTTATTAATATAGAATTGAAATATAAATTTGACAGGAAATAAATTTTTTAAAAACACAGAAACGAGAGGAAGAAGCACAAATACCTCGTTATTGATCTAAGAATTATACTAAGGATCAAGTGGATGGCTTGGCATTGTTATTCATGGCACATAAAATGTTAGTATTAATTGCATTTACATTTTCTAACTTTTCTAGGCATAATACAAAATTAAATGACCATAGAATTTAAGAGTTGTAATAAACCTTAAAATGTATCTAATCTATGGTTTCCACCTAATGCTTGCTACTTTGCCACAGAATCTCATCAATGAGATGTTATGTAGCCTCCAGTAAACCTGCATCAATGTACACTGCCCCCTGGGGTATCTTTATGGATCTTTTATTGACATTTTGCATAACTTTTAATATTGTATTAAATAAATTTAATCAAATAAATTTTCATTACCTGTTCATAAATGTGCTTTAGTTTGTCCCTTCTGAGATACATATTATAGATAGATAGATATAAAATATATGTTTTATACACTATGTTTATAATATATAACATATATTATATTTTTGTTATATATATTATATATAAGAAGAATAGAAACATCTTATAATTACCGACAATATTTTAATACAAAATATATTCTATGATACAGTGAAAATTGTATACTGAAAATTACATATTTTCTTAACCAGTAAGAAATAGTCCCCTTTCATGATGAGACAAACCTGGGGAAGATAGGGATGTGTATGCACTACGGCCATAAAATGAATGGCCTTGATATGCAAAAGGAAGAATGAATAACACATGGACATGAGGCTGCAGGAGAAACGCGTCTATGATTTTTTCCCTCTTCTCAGCCTTGGCTGGAGCAAGTGCTGAGCTCCAGACTCAGCCTCACGGGTCTCTACCATTACATGCTTTATAAGCAACCCCAGACACAGAGGATCCATCATGGGCATATTCTTCCTGGTAGCAAGTGGGCCTGGGTGGATACACTAATCATTCATTATTGTTCACACTATCTTAATAAATGATTTCCCCTTTCAACATTTGCCCATAGTAGTAAAGCCTGCTACAACTGCTTTGGCTACTTGGAAAATTTATTAGGTCAAAAACAAAATAATCCTCAGAAAAAAATTTAGTATTTAAGCCCTAACAATATGAAATGGATTTCATAAACATCAATGGGTTAGAATGAGGCTGTGCTCAAATCAACCGTAAGCCTATGGGAGTTCAAAATCAACAAATATCCCATAAGTTTTCAGAGACTTTTCTCCATTGTTCCTCAGTAGTACCACTGATATCAGTTTCTGTGACATAAAATTTAATTCTAATAAACACTTCATTCCTTGTTATTGCAAATTAAAATGTCTCTGACCATAAAAAGAGACCTATTTAATTTTTGGAGTAATCTATAGGAGGACCTCCATGTTTTCCACCTGAATTGAAAGGTAGCAAAAGATAAATAAACTTACCTGAAACCAAAATCTCTTGATCAACTTACTGAGGATTTATTTTTATGATTAATGAACCTCAGGTATATTTCTTCTCAGTAATCAAATAATGTTTAAGACAGAAACAAGCTTCAAGCTTCTAACAAAAGTAGCAGTACATTTCAATGAGTGTGCTAGTAAGATGATAGCTTATTTCCAGGACATAGGAATTTGAGAGAGTTCAAAGAAAAAACTGAAAGCTGAATCCACAGTCTAAACTCTGCCAAACTCTGGGTCTTATATCTGCCTCCATGACTATGGAGATATAGACCCAAGAGAATTAAAATCAGAGTATTCCTCAGTTGGTCTAAAAACATACAATGGGTTGTAACACTGTCTCCTGTATTATTGTGATAGATGCATTTTCCTCTAAATAATTACAGATAATTACATCACTACATTTATTCCGTTAACAGCCTTTAGGTATTGGTTTGTTGCAATAAAACTTGTTCACCTAAGAAAATATGAACTATGTAGTTTCAGAATAAGAAAAAATAAGGAAAAATTCAGAAATAACTAATATAACTGCATTTCAAATTCCACATTGAAATTTATAGTGCAGAGACGTTGCATGTAACGCTACCTTAAGCAAAGGATGAAAGTTACCATCTCTAGTGATATGATATGGATATCATGTATCCCCAATATCATGTAATAAGAAAGACACGTCACCTCTGTGATATCCTTCCCCTAAACCCATAATCGCAGCTTAATATGAGAACACCACCAGGCAAACTCAGATGTGGGAACATTCTACAGGATGCATAGAGAGTACTCCTTAAGACTGTCAAAGTCATGACAAACACGAAAAGAGTAACACCGTCACAGACCAGAGGACACTAGAGAGACTTGATTACTAAACGTAATCTGGTACCCTGGATTGGATTCTGGAAAAGAAAGATAGCATTAAAGAAAAGGAAAACAATGGTGAAATCCAAATAAAGTCTGGAGTTTAGTGCTAGTAATGTTCCAATTTTTCTTTTGTGTATGTGTGTGATGAGGACATTTAACATGACATGTTCCCACCTAACATATTTTTAATTGTATGCTACAGCACTGCTGACCACAGGTACCATGTTTTACAGCAGATCTCTTGAAGTCATTAATCTTGCCTAAGTGAAACATTATGCTTATTGATTAGTAACTCCCTATTTCCCACTTGGCCCAGACCCTGGCAACCACGACTCCATCTTTGAGTCCATGCATTTGACTATTTTAGATACCTCATAGAAGTGGAATAATTCAGTATTTGTCTTTCTGTGACTGGCTTATTTTACTTAGAAAGAATAATGTCTTTAAACTTCATCTATATTGTCACATGATACAGAATTTCCCTCTATTATAAGGCTGAATAGTATTCTATTGTATGTATATAACACAATGTCTTTATCTTTTCATCTGCTGATGAATATTTACATTGTTTCCATTTCTTGAGTATTGTGAATAATGCTGCAATGGACATGGGAAGTACAGATCTATCACGAGATCCTAATTTCAGTTATTTTGGATGTACACCCAGAAGTGGGATTGCTAGATCACAAGATAATTCTATTTTTAATTTTTTTGAAAAACTTTCATGTTGGTTTCCATAGCAGCTGCACCATTTTTCATTCCCACCAACAGTTTACAAGGATTCCAGTTTCTCCATATCCTTGTCAACACTTGTCTTTTTTTTAGTAATAGCCATCCTAATAGGTGTGAAGTAACATTGCATTGTGGTTTTGATTTACAGTTTCCTGATCATTAGAGATGTTGAGCATTCTTTTCATACACCTCTTGGTCATTTGTTTGTTTTCTTTGGAGAAATAGCCATTTAAGCCGTTAGCCCATTTTTAATATCAGGTTATCAAGTGATATATTCCTATGGAGTTGTTGGAGTTCCTTAAACATTTTGGATATTAACCCTATCGGATACATGATTTGCAAATATGTTCTCATTTTCTGTAGGTTACCTTTTTACTCTGTTTATTGTGTAGTTTGCTGTGAGAATTTTTTTTTGGCATAATTGTGATGGGAATTGTGTTTGATGTTAAGTGTGAATTACTGAATAAGGAATGTACAAGAACTCTCTGACCAATATTGCAACTTGTTTTCTAAATCTGGAATTGTTCTCCATTTAAAAGATTCTTTTTTTAAATGTCAACATTCACCCCTGACTTTACCAGAATGCAATATCTCAATGTAGGAAAATTGTACTTGTACCCCACAAATATACTTGTATACAAATAAAAAATTAATGGAAAAATAAATACATAAATAAAACTGGACCAAAGAAACCATTCACACTAAAAGGCTCATTTCATTGAATTTCCACCACCACCACCACCACTGCTTCGTGCTGAGGCCTCTCCATCTCTGACCTGAAATAGTGTAACTGTATAACAAGTCCCTGCTCATCATCCACTTTTGCCCCCTCTGAATCAGTTTTCTACACCATTTTCTAGACTGTTATTTTAGTGTATATGGTTGTGAGTGTGTGGGGGTCAGGGTGGGGGTAACTAACACACTTGAGTTCTTCATGACTAATGAAATAGGAATTAATTTCGTCCATGCAAACCCACATCATACTTCCTAATAGTGCATACAGTTCTCAAAGAAACAAAGAATACATTTAAAAATCTACTATTCCAGGCCACAATATTGGTATGTGGAGTAGCCAGGACTTAAATACTGTCCTCCCCACTTAAAGAGATGCTACAAAATCACAGCAATCTGAGGACACACTTCAGTGATATCAGTTACCTTAGCGCTGTGGTTTGATTTCCTTGCTTTCGTTACTATACTCTTAAACTCCTACTGTATTTTATTGAGCTAGTGTCTAACTCAGTGCCAAGCTATATATTTAAAATGTATTTGTGAAGTTAATAGATGAAAATCAATACCTCACATAAGCCATTTATATTTGTTAATCATAATAGTAATTTACAAAGCAACTCGCTATGTATTATCTCGCTTGTTAGATGAAGTAAATATGGCATTACATTTTAATGCCTACCTTGACATAGAATGTGATTTTCATAAAGAAAATCTGGATTATTACACTCTGGGAGTTATTATAAGTATTCTAATCCTTCATTGATAATTAGAGGCAGAAATTGAACCATTCCCCAGACCATTAACTCCCCAAATATTTGTACCCCTGCAATGCTCCACACAATATAGCATAATGAAAACTTTCTGAAAATGTAAGCTAATTGCAAGTGAGAAAGAATATTAACGAACCTGAAAATAAATTGAAAGTTTATAATTTCATGACCCAAAGAGTGTAAAACAGTAACATTGCCAGAAATGGTTAAAATAGTTATTGAAGAAAAACTGATGCACCATATTATAGTAAAAAGAAGACAATAATAATTTTTCTGAAAGTATGCAATAGAAAATAAGGACATCTTTTTTTATAGGTCTAATGTAATCTGGCTTCAGAAGTAGCATAAAGTATTTGTAAAATAATATATATGTAATCTGTAGTATTTACATCAAAATTTACATATCTAAATATGCAAAATATAAATATGTTTATACATGTGTTATCTATATATTACCTGTATATGAGCACATATATATATACTCTATATCTGCAAATATGTGTATCTATCAATATACCTACAAAGAGAGTTAGAGATGAAGACAGATACTTTATGATCATAAAAAATTTCAGATAACTTGTTAGTCACAAAATGGATATCATGCCAACATTTTTTATTCATCAATTTCTCTGTTAAAACAATTTGTAATTAATTAAATGTAATGATCTTTGATTAGTTAATACATTTACCCAATGTGATTCAAAAGATAAGTTTTTTAAAAAGTATCCTACATTCTATTCTCCCTCCTATTTATCAGTTTTTCTACCTGAGGTAACCACAGCTACATATTTGTTTGTTTACTAGTTTGAATTCTCAAGGAATAGTAATGCATTATATACTTATACATAACACAGACACACATATGCACTTCTTATATAAATGGTGTCAAATTATGGCTACTTGGTAGTTCCTGATTAATTTTTCTGCAAGATTCTTTTCCAGAGATGTAATATATACAAAATATAAGTGTATATATATAAATGACCTTACATTTTTAATGGCTATATAGTATAATTTTTTCAACAGACTATAATTTCTTACCAAACACAAATTAATGAGTACCTAAGAGTTTCAAGTCCTTTTTTGTTATAAGTAATTCTTCAACAATACCCAAAAGTGTATCTATGTGTTTTTTCAAAATGTAAATTTTCAGAGGTAGTATTGCTAGGTCATGTTGTATATTTTCCTAGGACAGGTATTAGCAAATTATTCTCTAAAGCAATGTATAAGAGTCATTGAAGGTACATGTTACAGATCCCCCTTCAAGGAAAAGCTTGTTCTCCGATTTGTCAACTCCTTCAAGTTTGGCCTCAGCTCCATGGAGCCACCACACCTGCTTGACTGAGTAGGCATGTCCCAAGGGGATTGATTCAGAGACTGCATGTAATATGTGTGCCAAAGTTCCCACGGGATAAGACAGGGCTTTGATGGGTTCATCACAGTCTGTACAATCCCTATCCTTTTCTTTCCTTCAACAGCTGTTTATCCCTAAAAAATACCCTACATGCCACACTCTGTCTCAAGATCTGAGACCAGGGAACATAAATGCCACATTTTTTAAAAAATGTATATTTTTTAAGTGTTGCCCAAAACATCTACTTTTTTTCAAATTATTTTTATTTAATTGAAGTATAACTTGAATGTAATGAAGTGAACAAGTAAAAGTTCAATTCAATGAGTTAAAGTGAACAAACTAGTACACATATCAATAATTTCAAAATTTTAATTATTACTAAAACATTACCCAGAAGCATACATTATGTTCTTTCCCAGGCAGTAACCTTCAAAGGTAACAACTATTCGGATACACTACTATAAACTAATTTTGCCTATTCATAAACTTTGTATTAATAAACAATATGATTTATATACTTTGATATTTTTCTTTTATTGCCTAATATTATGGCTATACAATTCCATGATGTTGATCTGAGTAATAGTAGGTAACTTTTTTTCTTTTATTTATATACAGTACTCAATTGAATAAACACTGAAATATTGAAAAAATTCATTTTTTTGATGGACATATGAGTTTTTTTCAATTTGAGGCAATTAGAAACAGCTTGTGAATATACTTGTGTCTATCTTTAGTGCAAATATGTAAGTATTTTTATTAAATATATAACAAGGAATGGAATTATGTGCTCATACTTCCAAGGAGTTTTTCAAAGTATTGGTCAACTTTCCACTGATACTCAGCATTTATAAAAATTTGTTTAATCTACTTTCTTGCTAACTCTTGGATTTAGTGATTAAATTTTTTTGAAATTTGTTTACTAGATTATTTGCTAATATTTCTTGGGTATTTTTTGTACTTTATGGTTAGTTGGAAATCTTTATATGTAATAATTATTACATGTATCTTTCATGTATATTCCAAAAATGTTTTACCATCTGTCCATGGGTTGATTCCCATAGTTGAAGACCCTGAGGCAAGGCGTTTATTTGGAAGACAATGCTGTGAAGCCCCAGGAGCTAAAGGAAAGACAGCATTAATGAACAGGTTACCTTTGTGGGCAACTGGTTCTCAGTCCCACTGGAGACCTCAGGAAGACTGTGTAGAACCTAACTCAGTCTTGTCCCAATAAGAGATGAGGAACTTTGAGTATTTATGCACCTACTGCAATGTATTATAGGTTGAGACTCATATCCTTGGAGATAATTTCCTGGCACATTCAAGCTGGCCGACACATGGACTGAACACTTTTCTACTACCAGAAATAAAGCCTTGAGGTACAGAGTCATGGATATTTTCACTAAGAAACCATCTGAAAAAAGACAAAAATAATAAAAGAAGAAAATAGAAGGATTTGATAAAATAAATGGCAAACATAAAATGGAGGGGATCAACAAATACAAAATGGGTTTTTGTATAAAACTGATAAATTGGTTAGTGTCCCCTATACCTAATCAAGAAACAAAGAGAGAAAAAGCAAAAATAACTAACATCAGCAATTAAAAGCATCATTAGAGATCCTACCACCTTTAGAAAGAGAATATTATAAAAAATATTGTGACAATAACTTTGAAAACATAGCTATAGTGAATGAATTCTAAGAAAAATTAGATAATAAAAATGACTCAAGAAAAAAATGGGATCATACTTTTCCTACCATTATTAAAGAGAGTGAATTAATAATTGAAAATGAAGTTTCTTATTTTTCAGTGAATTCTAATATTAGGCATGATTTTTCACCCCATTGAATAAGAAGAAACCCTTACCAAATTCTTTTAAGAGGCTAGTATAATTTTGATGCCAAAAACTAACAAAGAATAGACTGAAAGAATTACAGAAAAATTTCATTCATTAACATAGAATTTTAAATTCTAAATGAAATATAGACCCATTAACTAATCAACAAATAGAAAGGATGATCTATTACATCACATTTAATATTTTTTCAGAACAAAATTAATTCAATATTTAAAAATTTAAAATTATAAGTTTCTATGTTAAAATATTAAAGGAATTAAATCATACAATTATTTTATAAAATGAAGAAAAAGTAGATTGAAAATATTCAACATCCACTCACTAAAAAATAAATCATAACAAAGACAAATAAAAATAAACAAAGCAAACATCACCAAGGCACAGACTCATCAGACCGGCCAAAGTCAAAGTAAAGGAGAAAATCATACAAACTGTGAGATGAAAGCATCAAGTAACTTACACAGGAAAACCCATCAGACTAATAGTAAACTTCTCAGCAGTAACTTTACAAGCCATAAGGGATTGGGGTCCAATTTTCAGTCTTCTTAAACAGAATAATTGTCAGCCAAGAACTTATATCCTGCAAAACGAAGTTTCATAAATGAAGGAAAAATAAAGTCTTTCCCAGAGAAGTAAACATAAGGGAATTTGTCCCTGCTAGTCTTGCCCTACAAGAAATGCTCAAAAGTGCTCTAAGTACCAAGAAGAATGGTTGACACTCATCAATGTAAAAACACTCAATAGTGAAAACTCACAGCTCTTATACAACAGTAACACAAGAGAGAATTCACAGCAACTGTTAACAGTCAACATGGTGACTGTAACAGTATCTCCCTTAACAATATTAACTTCGAATGAAAATGGTCTAAATGGACCACTTGAAAGACATACATTGGAAGAATGAAGTTAGATTTTCATCACAAATGTAATAGAAAACTATTGGGCATTTCTAAGCTGAAGAGTGGAATAAACAAATTTTATATTCTAAATCATAATGGATAATCTATGATTAATGGTTTTCATAAGTATCTAGCACATTTTGTGTTGCCATAATAGACCTGTTGCCATAATAGTCTGTTACCACAGACTGGGTAATTTATATAGAAAATAAATTTATTTCTCACATTCTGGAGGCTGAGGAGTTCAATATAAAAGTGCCAACATCTGGTGAGGGCCTTCGTGGGGTACCATCCCTTGGCCAAAGGCAGAAGAAAGGGCACCAGAGAGCAGATGTGCAAGAGAGAGGGGGGCCAAATACATCCTTTTTACCATACCCACTCCCTAGAGAACTAAACCACTCTCATAATAACGGTATTAATTCATTCATGAGAGCAGAGCCCTCAATACCTAATCACCACTAAAAGGTCTGACCTCTCCATGTTGTTGCATTGGTGATTCAGTTTCCAACACATGATCGTTGAGGGACATATTAAAGCCACAGCAATAAGGTTAAGAAATTTTAAAAGTATATTAATTTTGTGTTAACCGCTTAATATCAACTTAATGACAATGACGGATCAGAGAGCAGAGACATGAAGAAGATGTATTTTGGAGATAGAAGAGTATGACATACTGAAAGATGTTTGTGAGAAGCTTTGGAATAATCAATAACGTTTTCTTCCTTGTTTCAGAAATTGAGTAGATGTGGACTGTGGACCCCATACACTGCCATGGACAGGAGTAGTGAAAGGGATAATTTTATTGTGAAAATAGATGATCAAAATTTAGATTTTATCAGTCTTGATGTTTTTATAACTCACTAATGGAAATAGTATTGTGGGAAGTAAATTGAACTTTTCTTGATATTCAGCATTACTTCGGTGAATTTTATTGAACTATTTTACATGGATACTCCAAAAATGATTGATGCATAGTAGCTAATATTTTCAGCATCTACTTGCTTAAAGCCAGCTGACATTTTTCATAATATATACCCTAAGGCCCTCATTTTATCTGAAATAAAGTTTTAAGGTCAAACAAAAATGTGTGCTGCACAGAACTTGCTGAGTCAAAACAAATGATTATGAGAACTTGAGCATGGATCCAGTAACTGCCTAAATGTAGTTATCACCTGTGTTTGTAGCACTTTTTAAGAACAGCTTAAAGTTAAATCATAACATAAGCAGTGAATCCCTAAATATAAATATCTTCTTCATCATCCTCACTTCCACAATGTCGAGTGGGACGATTTTGAAATATATTTCTCTACGAAATCTCCTGAGACGAAGCAATTCAGATTGCATTCTAACTATATTAAACTACAGATAATTATAAGGCTTTCTGAATACTGAAAACCAAAGCATATATAATATTTAATTGATGAAAACGGAATCATATACTTACTTAAAATAATGGTAAAATATCATCAACAATGTATATGAAAAAAGTGGTACATAGTACATAAATATATACATATTTTTTAATTATTATGAGTGAGAAAGAAGTCTGGAGTCGATAAACCTCCTGACTGTCTCTTTCACATCCTTGTTCCTCAGGCTGTAGATAAGGGGATTCAGCATGGGGGTCACAACTGTAAAAAACACAGTGGCCACTTTGACCAGGAGCCACGAGCTGTTGGAGTTGGGCACACAGTAGAGAAGGAGGATGATCCCGTGGAAAATGGTGATGGCAGTCAGATGGGAGGCACAGGTGGAGAAGGCCCTCCGCAGTCCACCTGTAGAAGGCATCTTGATGATAGTGACAACTATGAAGACGTAAGAGGCGAGGACGACCAGGAGGCTGCAAGCCTCATTGAATGTAGAAATGACTAAACAGGCCATCTGGCTGAAGGAGGCGTCAGAGCAGGCCAGAGAGAGGATGGCAGAGTACTCACAGCCAAAGTGATTTATGATGTTAGATCCACAGTAGGAAAGTTTCAAAAGAGAATATGTGAGTGTCAGGGAACAGAGTCCACCCCATATGTAAGTCCCAGCTACCAGGAGAGCACAGAGCTTGCGAGACATGGCAACTGTATAGAGCAGTGGGTTACACACAGCCACAAACCTGTCATAGGCCATCGCCGCTAGCATGAACATTTCTGTGATCACGAACGCACAAACAAAGAAAAATTGTGCCATGCATCCATTGAAGGAGATAGTTCTGTCTTCCACTACCAAAGTCTCTAACAGTTTGGGTGTAAACACATTGGAATAACAAATATCCAAAAAGGATAGATGGCTAAGGAAAAAGTACATGGGTGTATGAAGTTTGGGACTGATTCTTATGACCACAATTATGCCCAAGTTCCCCACCAGAGTGACTGTGTAGATGGCCAAGAACACCAGGAAGAGGGGAGCCTGGAGGTGTGGATACTCTGAGAAGCCCAGCAGGACGAACGTGGTCACAGAGCTCCGGTTTCCTTCATCTAGAACCATGACCCTTGATTTTAGACAAAGAAAGGAAAAAAGAAAGAAAGAAAAAAAACAAATAAAATTGAGCAGCGGAACTTGAGAAGGTGGGGTGTCAGGCACTCAGAGAGGCTCAATGCAGACCAGTGAGGACAAGTGTGTTCGGTTTTTATTCATTATGTTCTGCTTCATTTTGGAGTCTCACTTGACAACTTAGTACCTTTTTGATTATTGGCACATGAGCTTTAGCCTTTAGTACTTTAGTTTCCTTATCTAAAAAATAAAAAGTATATTAGTTTCATTCATATATTTATTATCTGTTAATGTATGTGATACTTGGAGCATTGATTGCTGTGTGATAAAAAAAATAATTACATGAGAACAAAGGAGACATAGAACAAATCAGAAAAGCATTAACCAGATCATAGTAGCTATTTAGTCATGGCAGAGGAGTCCTTGGGAAGATTAGGCACTTTGAATATATATAAGTAAAAGCATAATAGCAAATTCCTTTGGGGAAAAACGTATCTTGTTAGACCATCACAGTTCTGTATCCATATATTGAATTTTTACCTATTCTAGGTTTATCTCATTATGAAGGACTCATCAAACATACAATTAAGAGGATCTTTAAGTGGTCTGATCAAAAATTCCAATGATAACTACGTTCTTTTAATGATATATCCACAGTATGGATTTAGATAGTTCAAAATGCTCAATGACATAAAACTACTGATGAAATATTTTGGAGATATTCTTATAAGGTTCACATTGATTGTCTTCTGCTAGTTACACAGTCTGTTTGTAGTGCATATTGTCTGAAACAGAAATAAACAACTTACTTATCAGCAATTATAAACCACAAGAAATATAGTACTAAAAAAGTAGTATCTCATACAAAAACAATCACAACCCGTTTCTTTATATGTAAAACTTAGGTACAGTGGCCAAGAAAGAATGAAAGAATATGTAAAACTGAAAAATATGAATTATTTGGTAAAGGAATAAGAGTCTGAATATTAGGAATTTCACATGATTAAACCTAAAAAAAAAAGACTGATTCTGGAAGAGGACTTGAAGATCCAGTAGACATGATGCTGCCATCTTGAACACAGTCGTGCACTGGTATAACTTTTAGCCTTGTGCATAAGAAGCAACAGCCTCCCATCAAAATTACCAGTACTAATCCCTGGCACAGAGCATCAGCTATAAGATGACATTTTATTACTTAGGAGATTGGTAGACCTTTTGTTAACTTTATACATTTAGTCACATATGTTGATTAAAAGGCTTATCTTTAGATTCAGGACCTTGGATTACTTGAACCAGTTTACAACGAGGCAGGTTAAGAATTTTGAGATACAATCTGCTACTACTACAAGGCAGCTAGTTTAAACCATTATATCAGCAAAAGTTCTTCAACTTGCATTTGAGAAAGAATCTCTGGAATTGTTAGATTATACTCTAATAGAAATGAAGTGACCTTTCTGAGGGACTCTAAAGCAAGATTAAGACAAGACTTAGCCCAGCTGAAAAGCAGAAGATTCCTGAGGATTTTCATGTGTCTCATGTTTCATCTTCATTAGCAATAATTTTAATGCTTCTTCCTTAAAGTTCATTTCCTTACATCTAATGATCCCTCTTCAAACCCTGCCATTGAAACAAACCATAACACTATCATAGTTAATTCCAAATTTAAACACTGTTTCCTAGGATGTCCTTTATTACTATCGACTTTTCTTATAATTTTCAGGTCCTAATAGATATATTTCAATTTCTGGAGTTAAAAGGGAAAAAAAGAAGGCTGATTTACTCTCTTTCACAATACAGAATTTCAAATATTTTAAGACATTTTACCTAGTCCTTTTGATTTTTCCTGAGTAAAAATTTTTAATGCTTTTGTGTGTTTGTGTTATTCTCTAACAGTGGTTTCTAAATATCTTAGAGGTTTTTCTTATTATTCTTGGTATAATATTAACCTCCCTGAGCTAATATCAGTACTAAGAACTAGACCTACTACTCCAAGGGAATCTATCAAGGTCAACAGGAATGAACTTAGGAAACTGTTTATACTTCCTATAAATCTAATGAACTTACAATTTGTAGTTATTTATTTGAACTGCCTTAGGTCAGTTCACTACCATGACAAACTTTGTCCATGGTTTACAAACCTCATGCCTATGCAGTTAGAATTGTTGAACAAAGTTGAGGATTGTGCATTCACTATTATTTTTATGCCCTGAATGAATGTTCTCTTATTTACGATTTCTGCCTGCAGAACTTTTTATTCTAGATGGATGGATCCCTGAGCACAATTTTTGCCTTAAGACAGGACTCTCTGTCTGTCTAGAACACCTTCGTCAATGTGTCAATGTTACGGATCATCAGGGACCCTTCCATTTTTCTGTATCCCATTATGATTTGGGCAGTTTGTTAAACTTTTATAAAATATTTTTTCATCTTAACTTCTGAAAAGCAACTATCTTGTGTTAAACATGTGCTTTCAGTTTAATAAATACAGGGAGCCGTAGCAACCTGGAAATGTCCTGAGTAGTTTAAATGTGCTCCTTCCCTACCTTCCTCACAGTCATTTTGAGTGCAACATTCAGTTTTGAATTCAGTTTCTGTTGATTTCTCAGCCCAGTGATATATAATCTTCATTTTCCCATTGCATACCCCACGCTCTGGTGCTTCCTAGTCATACTTTTACACTCTCAAGTTTGTGGCTATTTGTCAGTCAGTCAGGAAAAAGGAAAAACAGAAATTTCAAAATGCCCCTTCCTCTTAATTCTCACCATCACCGATTGTCGTTTAGATACAAAGTTCCTTGCCGGCCTATGAAACTCCAACCCAACTATCCTTTACCCTTAGACACAATAATTTAGGTGTTTTGTGACAGCACTTTATTGCAAAATGCATCAAAATGATACTATTCTAAGGGGATTTCTATCATATCCCTCTCAGAAGAACATAAATTATTTTGTCACTACATATAATGCTTTATTCATTCAAATATTGAAAAAATTTATTCTATAAAAATGTATGTATTCTAATCCACTTAGGAACGAAATGACACTTTTTCTCTTCTAGTGTTTTATACCATATCATCTTTAAATGAGAAGTTCCCTATAAAGTTCTTCCAAGAAAAGTTTTCCGGTTAACACAAATATCACTATTTTTCTCCTGCTCTACTTTCCATGATCCCCTGTTATCACAATATTTATAAAATGCCTAGTATATTTTACTAACTTTATGTGTGTATGCATGTGTGTGTGTTACTTTATTTTTTCTGAAGTCATTAAATTTATTAAGAACAAAACTTACATTTAACAATTCATCTAAAACCCTTAGTGTAACTAAAATAGCATTTAAAGACAAAGTTTCCAATTCAGTACAATAATCCTAAGAATAATAAAAGTAGACTTTAGCACCTTGAATATGCACCATTAGCTGAACTAAGTAAATACTAGTCTAACTCAGCTCATATAAGTTTTTCTGTGCCCCCAAGTTTCCAGATTTTAATATCTCTCATTTAAGAATGAAAATATGTCTAACATTGAAGCAACTCACCAAAAGCCATATTTTCCTGATGTATATTTTTTATTGATGGCTTCCTTGTTATTATTAACAAACTGCATGCACAATCTCTCTCAGAATTAAAATTTTCTTATAAATCTTCCTATTACTTTAAAGGCAGTGGGTGACTCTTGTAATATATAATTCAATAAAGGAGTCATCCTTTATTGAATTTGTCCAACTGCTGAGAAAGTAATGACATTTTTCCAACTGCTGAGAAAGTTTAGAGGGAGCATAGAGACAACCTTGAGTAAGAGACGGACCTGGAAACTATGTTTCATGACCATATTGTTTACTGCACATATAACTGTTTGACCTTAGAGACACAGACCCTAGAGAATCATGATTGAATAATTAGAGGAAGCATCCTCTTCTTTAATTTAGAATGTAATTTCTTCTACACCATTAGCATGTTGTGCTTTGTGCTTAACAAAAATTTATCTCTATGTAGAGGTTGTATTTCTGAAAATGGAAAAAGTAATACCACTCTCAAGACTATTGAAGTAACCTGTATATAGTGGATATGATTATTTTTAGTCTTTTCATTTTGAATTTATATGCTTGTGCACATGTTTAGAAGTGCACATAACATTATATAATACATACTTTTACATTTTGCCCTATAGTCTTATTGTTATGCCCTGAATAAATCTGCATACACCTTAATTTTTTATAGGTATTTTAACCAGAGAATTGAAGGTGTGGGGATATGTACCCTCATTGTGGCTGTAGGACCAACTCCATTCTGAAGTACACAGCCTTGTAGGTAATGGAGCTCATATTTTGAATTCTTCTATATGATTCCTGAATCTACTAATAAAGTAGGCACAAATCAGAGAGGAAAAAAAACTAGTATAAATATAGACCCCCCCAAATTCTATTATATTGGTTATTGACAAGAAAACCATGAGGTGTGTATATGGAGAGAGACAGTTTATAGTAGAAATTACCAAAACTGTCTAAAGGTATTGGACATTCTGGTATAGCTTGTGTTGATGGATTTAGCTATTTTAGTGACCTAAAATTAAGGCAGTAATTAAGCTTAATTTTTGCTGTTTTTATTATGTTTACTATATCGTAAGCTATTTTAATAGAGGATGGCTAGCAAAAAAAAAAAAAATGTCCAGCTTTGGTTTAAGTAAGCAGGCTATGTGAGCTTCCATGGGTGACCTATGCCAACACAGTTGGCCTGGAATTTTAATATAGATGAAGACAGGATTAAAGCACTGAAAATGGGCTTTTAAAATTATAAACAAAGGGTTACTTTAAAACAAAGAGTTGGCACTTGGAACTATTTTCCCTGTTTGACAAGGTTTTCAGTATGGCATATAAACCAAACCTTAAAGCATAACGGCAACTAAAGCTCTGTTCTATGTTAGACATTTTAAATAATTGATTCAAAATATTAGTATGTTGCAATTCTAAATCCCTATTCTTCAACTATTTTTTTTGAAATTGCATGTGGTTTTTGTGAAGGGAGAACTGTATGAATAGGGCTAACCTGTTTTTATCCCTTGTTTTTCTCATAGCCTTCACTTGTTCATTCATAGGCTGCAAAAATGCCTTTAGGTTCAGAAGTCTATACTTCAGTTGCCTGACATAGAATTAGGGGATTTCGTTTAAAAACACCAATTAAAGAAATAGGGATATTAAGTTTGGGTGCTATGCCTTCTTCATGGGTTAAAGTATGGAATTATTACAATAAAGTACTCTAAATTCAAAGATTAGCAATGTATTTGAAAGTTAGATGTCAACTAGCTGAATTATGTAATTAATGGGGAAATGGATTTGCACACAGAATTTGTCAGTTTTATATAGTGGGAGACAAAAAAGTAGCATAAAAAGATCACAGACTGGCTAAGATATGGGAAATAATTTATTTTCCATAAAATGTATCGAGATCCGTAAGACCAGGCTAGAGAGCTGTTAAAATAAAAAAGGACAAATAAACACATGAAAAGATACTCAAAATCATTAGTTATTGGGAAAATGCAAAATAAAACTAGAAGACACCACTACACACCTTCCAGAATGAATAAAATTTTAAAAAATTGACTCTGACAAGTGTTGGCAAGAAGAAACTTGAACTTTTATACACTGCTAGTTGAAATGGAAAATGGAAAACATTTTACAATCTTTGGAAAACAGTCTGGTGGTTTCCTAAAAAGTTAAACATACAACTCCAGCCATTTGATAATTAGACAACTAAGATAAAAATGACAAATTCCTAGAAACACACAAATTATTTAAAATGACTCAAGAAGAAATACAAAGTTTCAACAGACCTACAACAAGTAAAAAGATTAAGTCAGTAGTCAAAAACCTCCCAAATAAGAAAATTCCACTACCAGACAGCTTCATTGGCAAGTTCTACTATATATCTTAAGAATTAACATTAAACTTTTTCAAACTCTTGCAAAAAATTGTAGATGAGGGAATAGTCCCTAACTGTTTTTATGAAGCCAACATTCCCTTGACACCAAAGCCAGATTAAGATTGTGTTTCATGAGAAAATACAATTATAAATATTTTTTATGAATATAGATGCAAAAATCCTCAATACTAGCTAACCAAATCCAACAAGTGTTGGCAAGGATGTGGACTCCCAGTTGGAACTCTCATAGATTGTTGATGGGAATGTAAAATCAGGCAGCCACAAAAGTAAACATAAAATTACCATATGGCTCAGTGATTCCCCTCCTAATATATAATAAGAGAATTGAAAATAGAGACTCAAACAAATATTATGCTAGCCTTCACTGCAGCATTATTCACAATAGCCAAATGGTGGAAAGAACCCATGTCTATCAACATATGAATATATGAACAAAATGTGGTATATACATACAAGGAATATTATTCAACCATTAAAATAAATGACATTCTGATTCATGCTATAACATGAATTATCCTTGAAAATATCATGCTCAGTAAAATAAGCCAGAGACAATGATATAAAAAATACAGCACAGATATGGTATGATTTGACTTATATCTAAAATAGACAAATTCATTAAGACAAAATATAGATTTAGAGTTTATTGTCACTGGGGAGGGACAGTTGGTAGAATGGGGAGTTATTACTTAATGGTAACATAGTTTATTTTTGGAATGATAAAAATATACAGCAATACTGGTTACAAAACATTGTGAATGTGATTTATGCCTCTGAATTGTACATTTAAAAACAGTTAAAAATGGCAAATTTTGTTACATAGATTTTACCAAAATGAAAAATCTTTAAAAAATCAATTTAAGTCTATAGACTACTAGAAAATGGAAACAAAAATTTTAAGAAATAAACCATTCATAATAATATTAAGACCAAATACCTAGTTGCGAATACAACATAAATTGTACAATATTTTAAAACAGAAAATTACAAAATGTTGAGGTAGTAAGTTAGACCTAAACATGTAGAGTTGCACTACATCCAATGATTGGGAAAAAGTAATATTTTAAATATGTCAATTCTTTCCAAATAATTTTATAATTTTATTCAGTCTAATCCCACTCAAATACTAACCTGTTTATTATCATAATCATCATCAGCATCACCTTCCAACTCTGACCAAACATTTAAAAATTTGCCTGAAATTGTGAAGTCAAGAATAGCAAGTCAGGATTTTAGGGGGAAAAACTTGTGAATCTTTGTTCAACAAAATATCAGAACTAATTACACACTATGTTAACTAATATGGTGTGATGTTGTGAGGAGAGACAAAACAGTGCAACATAATAAAGACTCCAGAAACTGACCAAGTTATATAGGAGTGTTTCATATATGACAGGTATAGCACTACAGACCTATGGAGAAAGAATATGCATATTCATATCATACCACAGAGCAAATCCAATTGGTGGCAATTGGATTACAGATTTAAATTAACAAAGACAAACACACTCATGCACACACACACACACACACACACAGCTCTAAGGTGTTTATATTCCTCAGTATAAATTACAGTTTAGACATAGAATTCTAAAACAAGACACAAACATAAATTAGCCATAAAGAAAGATTAATACATGTGAATTCATAAAGATGCAGAACTTCTTTTTGTAAGGAAGATATTACATAACATTGGCGTATGCTTCCTAACCACCTTTCCTTCCAGTTTCCTTGCCATCTGCCCACTAGTCCCAGAGAAAACGTGACATATTTTATGGGTTTTTTTTCCTTTGTGACAGCACCTCACTTCCAGGTACTAATGTCTATATTATTAAGTTATTGATGCATAACACAATATCACAAAATCCACCAAAAAGAACTATGCAGCAGCAAAATTGAAGGAAGTACAGACATTGGATCAATGTGATGAATCTTGTGGGAAAGAAAAAAGTCCCAGGTGACCAGGTGTGACTATGCAGGAAATGTCGTTTCTTGGGCCATCCTCACAAAAAACAAACAAAAAACACAATGTTCAAGTCCTTCATCTCTCCTTTTGTTTTCCAGTATCACTCTGGTGCCCTCTTCAGTGGAACCAGGCCTTTTGATTATCATTGAATCTGCCTACTGGTAATTCCCTCAAATCACAGCAGTGTTTAATGCAGCCTGGACCAACTGCGAGGACTCCTTTTGACCTCGGACTATGTATTAGTTTGATTTTGGCAAGATTAGACTAAAGATAAGGCGTCATGATCATTTAATTTTTTGTTATTTGTAAACAATACCAGTAAAACCATGGGAAAGACAAGATAAAACAAAAAAAGATTAAGAAGCATCCAAACAAGGAAGCATTGATAAGACATCTATAACTGAAGAAAAATGAAGCTTAAATGAAAGACAATAAAGAATAAAAGAAAAACATTTATCAGTTTTGTGGTATATCATGGGTGTTGAGAATTTTGTGACATGCCCATAAACAGTTGAATACACAGGATATGTAATTTTGTGGGACTCTCTATTTTGAATAAATTAAAAATTTTATTTGTAAATAAAATTATAAATCATGGAGAAGAACAAGCAACATTTAATAGGTTTGATTGGTTACACAGCGAATGGCTATCTCCCTGTGTTCTACTTATTTTGTAAGCCTTAATGATGATTGGCAAGAAACAGGTAGCAAAGGAAAGTTCTTCTTGCTAACCTCAGCAAGTCATTTATTTAAGTCAACAAAATAATAAAATAATTATTAGAAAACATCAGTCAAACCAGTCAGTCATGTTACGCTCATCTGGTATTATCAAGGAAGAATGTGTTACAAGAAGTAAACTTTTTAACTAATCTTGGTACATTTAAATATTGAAGCTAACAATTCATTTCTCTTGCCCTGTACTCATGTCCATTGCCTTTTAACTGTAACTCCACAAAAGGAAGATAACTTTCTTGCTTCTTGACTTTGGGCTTAGCCATGTGACTTGCATAAATTAAAACAATGTTAACAGCCCTGATGCAACCATGGACTTGAAATACACTTTTAGTATTTTTTTCTTGGCTGTAGATCAGGGGGTTCAGCACAGAGTTGACCACTGTGTAAAAGATAGAAGCCACATAGACCATGAACCATGAGATTGCAGCTAGGAACACAGTAAGGAAATTGACAGTTCCATGGAAGATAGCAATGGCAGTTAGATGGGAGGCACGAGGGGAGAATGGACACAGATCAATGGCAGCATGCACGCAGGAAAAAAAAAACATTTAGGAAGTTCATCCTGCAAAAAGGATGAGGTCAAAAAATAAAGAATAGGTGACTGTCAAGTAAACAGAATATAACCCAAAATTATGATTAACCAACAAGAAACAAAACTTCTGGGACATTTCAGGTGTGTAGAGCAATTACAAATTACCAGAAACAGTCACAGGTCATCACTGCATATGTAAATGTTTATGTTACCACAAATATGCACACAAAGAAAATTTCATGACATCTTCCGTAAGAAGATGGTTATGTATCCACAACCAAGTTTTCTCATAGTTTGGGTGTAATCCAACTCGAAACTGCTTTCTCACTCAATAAAAATCATTAATATTTATTTATTTATTTATTGCCTAAATATATCAGAAAGAAAACCTATTCATATATATTGTAAGGCTAGTTCAACTTTTTTAACAAAAGTTATAATTCTTCTCTGAAGTAGTTAAATTCTTATATTTTGCTCTACTTCAGGTTATACTTAATAACATTGCTATTTTAAAGGAGACCAAATACTTACATTTTATGGAACTTGTTGATTCAAAAGAGTTGGTTAGATGAACTTGATTTTAGATCCAGTAAAGGCAGTTATCATGTGTGTTTGGAACACTTTCATTAAGCACAGTTTAAGTTAAACCATAACATAAGTAGTAAGGCTCTTAATACCTTAAATACTTCAGAGAAAAATAGATTTCTTCTTCTTAATCCTGACTTCCATAGTGTCCACTGGGAAGAAAATGAAATATAGTTCTTCCTTAAACCACCTCAGATGAAGTGAATCAGAATGCACTGTATCTGTATTTAACCAGAAATAATGAACTGTGAAAACCACAGCATATGAAATATTTAATTGTTTTAAAACATGAATATGTATTCATTTAAATAAAGCTAAACTATCATCTGCCATTATATGAAAAAATTGGACATAATTGGAATAAAAATACATATTTTTGAATTATATTGAATGAAAATGAAGTCTGGAGTTGATAAACCTCCTGACTGTCTCTTTCACATCCTTGTTCCTCAGGCTGTAGATAAGGGGATTCAGCATGGGGATCACAACTGTAAAAAACACAGTGGCCACTTTGACCAGGAGCCACGAGCTGTTGGAGTTGGGCACACAGTAGAGAAGGAGGATGATCCCATGGAAAATGGTGATGGCAGTCAGGTGGGAGGCACAGGTGGAGAAGGCCCTCCGCAGTCCACCTGTAGAAGGCATCTTGATGATAGTGACAACTATGAAGACGTAGGAGGCGAGGACGACCAGGAGGCTGCAAGCCTCATTGAGTGTAGAAATGACTAAACAGGCCATCTGGCTGAAGGAGGGGTCAGAGCAGGCCAGAGAGAGGATGGCAGAGTACTCACAGCCAAAGTGATTTATGATGTTAGATCCACAGTAGGAAAGTTTCAAAAGAGAATATGTGAGTGTCAGGGAACAGAGTCCACCCCATACGTAAGTCCCAGCTACCAGAAGAGCACAGAGCTTGCGGGACATGGCAACTGTGTAGAGTAGTGGGTTACACACAGCCACAAACCTGTCATAGGCCATCACCGCTAGCATGAACATTTCTGTGATCACAAATGTGCAGCCAAAGAAAAATTGTGCCATGCATCCATTGAAGGAAATAGTTCTGTCCTCCACTACCAAAGTCTCTAACAGTTTGGGTGTAAATACATTGGAATAACAAAAATCCAAAAAGGATAGATGGCCGAGGAAAAAGTACATGGGTGTATGAAGTTTGGGACTGATTCTTATGACCACAATTATGCCCAAGTTCCCCACCAGAGTGACTGCGTAGATGGCCAAGAACACCAGGAAGAGGGGAGCCTGGAGGTGTGGATACTCTGAGAAGCCCAGCAGGACGAACGTGGTCACAGAGCTCTGGTTTCCTTCATCCAGCACCATGGCTCTGTAGTAAAAGAAAGAGAGACAGAGAGAAAAGTAAAGAAAAGAGAAAATAAAATGAATTTAAATCAAGCAACAGATCCTGAAAAGGTGTGGTGGGAGGAACTCAGGAAAGGCTCGATGTAAACTAGTGAAGACAAAATGTGGTTGGTTTATATTCACAGCATTCTGCTCCACTCTGGAGTCTTACTTTATAACTTACTGTCTTTTTGATTATGGGAAATTAGCTTTATCTTTCAGCACTTTAGTTTTCTCTTCTGGAAAACAAGAAAAGACAGTACATAACATTATTATTTTATATACATTTTCATAAATGTATTTGGTACTTATAGCATTGAATGCATGTTATAAAATATAATTATATGACAACAAAGGAGACATATAGTAAAATCAGAAAAAGCATTGAACAGATCATAGTAGTTATACGACCGTGGCAGAGGAATCCTTGAGAAAATTAAACACTTTTAATACATACATAAAAACATAATAATAAAATTTTGTAGGCGGAAATGTATCTTGTCAGTCAGAGCTCTGTATTGATATAATGAATTTTTACCTATTCTTGGTTTATCCCATTATGAAGGACACATAGAATATTTACTTAAGAAGATCTCTAAGTAGTATCATCAATAATTTTACTGATAACTATGTTTTCTCAATTACATACCCACTGCATGGTCATTTATAAGACTCAAAATACTCAATGATACAAAACTCTCCTGAGGAAGTATTTTGGAGACATTCTTAAGAGTTTCACATTGATTATCTTCTGCTGTTATGCAGTCTGTTTGTAGTGTATATTGTATGAAACAGAAAAAACATTTTCTATTTATCAGCAATCATAAACCATAAAAATATAGTACAGTCATGCATTGCCGAACGACGTGTAATGTTCAACAGAAATGCGTCAATAGGTGATTTCATCATTGTGCTAACATTAGGGGTGTATTTACACAAATCTAGATAGTATAGCTTACTCCATACCTAGGCTATATGGTGTAGCATATTGCTCCTAGGCTGCAAACCTGTACAGCATGTTTCAGTACTGTAGGCAATTGTAACACTATAAGTATTTGCATATCTAAACATAGAAAAGGTACAGAAAAAATACATTATAAAAGACATAAAATAGTACATATATATAGGACATTTACCATGAATGGAGCTTGCAAGACTGGAAGTTTCCCTGTGTGAGTCACTGAGTGAGTGGTGAGTACACGTGAGGGCCTAGGATACTACTGTACACAACTGTAGACTTTATGAACATTGTACACTTTCCACAGTAATAAGTTAACCTTAGTTTACTGTACCTTTTTTACTTTATATTTTTTATTTTTTTTAAGAATTTGACCCTTTTATAATATTTCTTAAAACATACATTTTACAGCTGTACAAAAAATATTTTCTTTCTTTATGTCTTAATTCTACAAACTTTTTCTACCTTTAATTTTCTTTTCTAAATTTTAAGTTATTTTGTTAAAAAACTAAAACACAAACACGCATTAGCCTAGGCCTACACAGGGTTAGGATCATTAACATCACTGTCTTCCACCTCCACATCTTGTCCACTGTAAGGTCTTCAGAGGCAATAACATGCATGGAGCTGTCATCTCCTATGATAACAACGCCTTCTTGTGGAGAACTTCTTGAAGGACCTGACTGTGGCTGTTTTATAGTTAACATTTTTTAAATAAGTAGGGTACACTCTAAAATAACAATAAAAAGTATAATTTAGTAAATACATAAACCAGTAACATAGTCATTTATTGACATTAGAAAATATAATGTACTGTATATAATTGTGTGTCTTATACTTTTATACTACTGGCAGCACAGTAGGTTTGTTTACAGCAGCATCACCACAAACATGTGAGCAATGCATTGTGCTACAACATTATGATGGCTGTGATGTCACTAGATGATAGGTATCTTCCAAATTTTTTATCATATTATGGAACCACCATCCTATATGTGATCCATAACTGACTAAAACATCATTATGTGTTGGATGACTGTACTAAAAAAATAAATGTCTCTTACAACAACCAAAAACCCTTCATTGATGTGACAAACTTAGATGTCGCAGTTGATGAGGAATGATATTGTAGAATAGGTATGACTGAAAAATATAAACTTCTTATTTTTGTAAACCAATAGTAGTCTCAATATTAGAAATTTTACACGATTAAACCATAAAAAAACACAAAAAAGCAAGCCAAAATACTGATTCTGTGAATGGATTTGAAGACCCAATAGATATGCTGCTGCCATCTTGAACACATCTGTGAACTGACACAATTTTTAGCCTTGTCTGTGAGAAGCAACAGCCTACCATCCAATGTACCATGACTAATCCCAGGCACAGAGCATCAGCCATAAATTCACTTTCTATTACTGGGGATATTAAGTGAACCTTTTGAGAACTTCATGTACTTAGTCACATGTATTGATAAGAAAGGCTTGTCTTTAAATTCAGGAACTTGGATGACTTGAATTGGGTCACAACCATGCAGGTTAATAATTTTGAAATACAATCTGCTTCTACTACAAGGCAGCAAGATTTAACCATTATATCAGTAAACATTCTTGAACTTGAATTGGAGAAGAATCCCTGGAATTATTACATCATATTCCTCATAATAGAAACTGTGACCTTTCTGAAAGACTCCAAACCAAGATTAAGAAAAGACTTGGCCTAGCTGAAAAGCAGAAGATTACTGAGGATTTTTACCTGCCTTACGTTCAGTATACATTAGTAATACTTTTAGGGCTTTCTCCTTATATTAAATTCATTTCATCACATTAAGTGAACTTTCTTCAAACCCTGTCGTGAAACTTATTATGAAAGTAAACATCTTAGATACTCTATGCATGAAAATTCATCTTAGAAAGCTTTTTTCTATTGCATTTTTTGTTACTTTCCTTATCCAAATGGATCAAACTCTATGTCTGGAATTCACAGAAGTTAAAGCTTACCTTTTTCATATTATAGACCTTCAACTATTTAAAAACATTTTACATTGCTGTTTTACTCTTTTACTCTCTGGTTAAACATTTTTAGTGTATTTTGGAAGGCAGGGTATTTCTTGTGTTTAATTTTTTTTTTCCCCACACTGGTAACTAAATATTCCAAACAATCTACTCACTGTTCTAAGGGTATCACGGACCCTATGAGCTGATATTGAAATTAATAACTAAACCTCATCTTCTCAGGAGTATGCTGAAGGCCAAGAGGCAATGAACTAAACAATCTTCTTTTATTTGCTATATATCTAATAATGATGCCTAACTGAGAACATGTCAAATATTTGAACTGCCTTAAGTCAATTTACTGCCATGTCAAGCTTTGTCCATGGTTTACTGGTAAGAAGCACCTCCATGCATATGCACTTGAAATTCTCTCACAAATTTTAGGATCCTGCATTTATTATTACATTTTATTCACTGTTTAGCTCTTTTCTTACTTCCCTTTGCTGCGTGCACAACCCTTCATTGTATAATAACTAGACCAACCCTTAACCACAGATACTCGCCTTTATTTAGGCCACTTTCTGTCTGTAATTTTTCACTGTTTTTTCAAATTCCACTAATATTACTCACCAGAGTCAATTCCATTTTTATAGACCCCATTACAATTTGGGCAATTTGTTAAATCTTTGTTAAATATTCTTTCATCTCAACTCCTGGAGAGTGCACATGTTGTGCTCAACATAAACTGTAAGTTAAATAATTATAGATAGCCTTAACAACTTAGAAGACTTTAAGATCATCTAAAATAAATATGACACTTTCACCATTCTCGCAATTACTTGGAGGGCCAGGTCTTCATGGTATATTTATTAGTTCACCAATGAAATAGGTACTGAAAAATGCTTAAAGAAGACAATGATCATTAAAATTTATGTCATGGTGATAATTTTATCCAAGTAGTTATGGTATTGCTTTGAATTAATTAAACTTGGTCCTGGGAAGATTACAAGGGTTGAATGAATAAACTCTAACCTTATTCTCAGCAAACAGAGAAACAAACAAACAAAAAAATTCTCATTATACTGTCTTGTCAGAAATTCTAACCTCAATAGTTTTTAAGCTAATTTGAACGTATGGAGAAAAGGGAGCATCATATCACGCTATTTTGTAGAGAATATGGGTTTAGGAAGCAGAGTCTACTAGTTCAGATTCAGCCTCTTCAACTTAAAAATTTAGTAAATTTTTAAATTACATGCCCCTCAATTTTATCATCTATGAAACGTGGATAATACCACTATGCTAGGTTCTTTAATGTTTAGTGCAAAAGCATTGAATGGAGTATGACTTTAAAATATTTTCAACAAATCTGTACTTAAAGCCTCCACCAATATTAGCTCCCTTCTATCTTAATTTCTAATATGTTAACTTCCCAGAAAATTGCACCAGTTCTAAGTTTTGAAAATGTCTTTATGGTGTAAATTTGGAAAGCTATTTTTAAAAGAGTGCTATATCCTGGAATTTCTTTAATTTTAGATTTCACACTCAATCTTGGATTCACAATTTTATCCATTTCTTGGTCTACCAATATAGGATTTTCATCCTACCATTGCCTCCCACCCCTGTCTGGTTCTTTCTCGTTCTCTTTTTGCCAACTCAGGTCTGTGGGTCTGGGACAGACAATCAGGGAAAAATTTTTGAAAAAAGAAATCTTCAAAATGACCCTCCATCTTCATTTCCACTGTCATCAACTACTCATCTAGATAGCAGATTTCCAAGTATCCTATCACACTACAGTTTAATCTGTAAAATTAATTTTGTCGACTCTTTCTTAGTTTGGAATATAATAGTGTGTTTTTGAAGGCATTTTATTATAAAATGTATTAAATTGAATCTCTTTGGTCTAGCTCTTTATAATATCTCCAGGAACTATGTAACCAAATCATTTTGTCAGTACAATATTGTTTTATTCATAGTAGTATTTCAAATCTTTATCTTACAAAAAAAGTCACTTATATCTTCTAATCTATTGTTAATTCCTGTACAATGCCACCTTTTCCCCTTCATGTTTTGCATTGTGTCATTACTTCACAAGTTTCTATATAACTTTTCCAAGAAAGCTTTGCTATTAATACAAATGTCTTTTATTTCTTATTCTATTTTCTCTCCACTGATATCATAACAATAGTTACACAATGCCAGTAATATTCTACTAGTGTTTGTGTGTTTCCTTTAGTTTTTTCTCTAAAGAATAACACCTCTTTAAGACAAGACCCACATTCAGCATATCTTCTATAACCTCTGAAGTACATAACATAGCAATGGAGACGTATTTTTTAATTCAGGACAATAGTCCTGGAAATAATAAAAATTGAATTTAGCCTGTTTAATATAAACCATTAATTAATCAGATATTGCTGCCTGCCAAAACTTTACTGGATTTCAGTATCCCTCATATGAGAATGAAAAGATGCTGCTAGGTTGAATCAACTCACCAGAAGCCAGATTTCCCTGATGTACTTTATTGACGGTGTCCCTACTAGTATTAAGAACTTCAGAAAAATCCTCGCCTAAAATAGAAATTTTGTTTAAAAATTTCTAGGCCTTTAATCAGTTGGTGATTATTGCAGAATATAATTCAATAAAGATACCAAAAAAATGACAGTTTTCCAACTGTGAAGATATTGAAGGGAGCAAAGAGATGCCCATAAGGAAGAGACAGACCTTGAACCACGTTCCATGATATTGTGGTTTGTTTTACATTTAACTGCTTAACTTTGGGGAAACAGACCCTGGAGAATCCTGACAGTTTGTTGTTATGAGCTACAAACAAAATAATTAGAGAATTTATAGTCACTGAACATAAATTCTTGAGATTTGCACATATGTAGATATATTTGACAACAAAAATTGCAACAGTTATTCAAAGGAATTGGAAATTCTGGTGCAGCTAGTATTAGAAGATTTAGACAAATTGGTGGGCTAAATTTAGGCATCTAATTAAGGTTTGTATTTACAAGTTTAAGTTATTTTTAATAGGGAATGGCTAGCAAAAATTAAATGTCTGCTTAAAAGCTTCTGAGACTGACCTCTGTCAATACATTTGACCTGGTGTTTCCATTGAAGTCAAGTCAGGGATTTAATAAATAAAATTACTTTTAAAATCTAAGAAAAAGCTCACTTTAAAACTGATTGCTCTCCAGGTGCCCATCAATACACGAGTGGATCAATAAAATGTGGTATATGTATACCATGGAGTATTACTCAGCAATAAGGAACAACAGTGAATTAACACATCTGGTATTATCCTGGTTGGAGCTAGAACCCATTCTTCGAAGCGAAGTGTCACAGGATTGGAAAAACAAGCACCACTGGTACTCACCATCAAACTGGTACTAACTGATGAACACTTACATCACACAGGGCAATAACACTCATCTGAGGGCGGGAGGGCGGGAGGGCGGGAGGGGGGTGGAAGGGATGGGAAAAACTCTCACTGAATGGATGTGGGGAGCATAGTTTGGGAGACGACCACGATTGTGGCTCTGACACGGGCAGAACAGGGGCAATGTGTATGGCCAAAGTGTTGTACCCCCATGATATTCTGAAATTAAAAATAAATAAATAAAAATTAAAAAAAAAACAGATTGCTCAAAAACAGGAGCTATTTTTGTTATTTTACATTTTCTCTTTTGTTTTACAGATATGTCAGTATGGTAAGTCAAAAATAAAAATAAAATAAAATAATATAAAGTAAACATAGAAGTAACATATGATCCAGAAATCCCATTACTGGATATATAACCAAAAGAAAGGAAATCAGTATATTGAAGAGATGTCTGCACTACCATGTTTATTGCAACACTATTCACAATAGCCAAGATATGGAATCAACCTAAGTGTCTATCGCTGGATTAATGGATAATGAAAATGTGGTATATATATATGTAATGAAATATTGTTCAGCCATAAAAAAGAAAGAAATACTGTGATTTGCAGCAACATGGATGAAACTGGAGGACATTATATTAAGTGAAATAAGGCAGGCACAGAAAGACAAATATTGAATCATCTCTCTCTTATGTGGGAGCTAAAATAAGTGATCTCATGGAGATAGAGAGTAAAATAATGGTTACCAGAGGCTCAAAATAGTACTCGAGGAGGTGGGTAATAAGGTTTCGTTAATAGGTAGAAAAATACAATTAGATAGGGGGAATAAGATCTACTGTTCAGTAGCAAAATAGGACAGTTATAGTTAACAATAATTTATTGTATATTTCAAAATAATTAGAAAAGTGGAATTGGAATGTTCCTAACACAAAGAAATGATAAATGCTTGATATGATGGATATCCCAATTATCCTGATTTGATCATTACACATGATATGCTTGTATCAAAATTTTACATGTACACTTATGAATATATACAACTATTATGTGTCTATACAAATTAAAAATTAAAAATAAATAAATACCGACAGTTGAAGCCCATGTGGGCACAAGAGCATTTGTGCAACAAGTTCTAATCTTAAAATTATTAATTCTGTATAGTAGTATGTTGCAATTCTAAATTCCAGTGCTCCAAATTTGTTCAGATTTGCATGCAGGTTTTGGCTAAGGAATGATCTGTGTGTATAGTACTAACTTATTGCAACTCTCCAATATATGGTTTCATTACAGCTTTAAGTCATTATTTTCATAAGTTCTGAACATGTTTTTAGATTCAGAAGCTAATACTGGGGTTGTTTCAACAGAGGGGTGGGGAATTGCATTATATATACAAATTAAAAAGATGAGGGTCTTAATTATGGATGACATCTTCTTTGGTTAAAATAGAGAATTGTGATGAACTGCAAATTCAGTTAAAGTTTTATTTAAAAGAAAGGTTCCAAATACTCTGTTGTGTAATTAGCGAGAAAATGGAGTTAGTTATATAATTTTTCATTTTACTTCCATAGTAAATATAGTTAAAAATAATGAATGACCGATTAGACCGTAGGAAAATATTTTTTCAGAAGAAATATTGAGATCCCAGAAGCCAGGCTAGAGAGACATTAAAAGAGAAAGTATATAGATCCAGTCCAATTGCCAAAAAGAAAACAAAAGCATCTTTCAAGAAAGAGAAAGTATTTTATTTGTTAAGATACAAAAGTTGACGTATTCTAAAGGACTCTAATGGAAGATAGGGTAAAATATCAGAGTAAATTGGAATGACAATTTACTTCACTAGGCCTGTTGAATTCAGGCCTAGCAAAGTTATGAGTGACGTTTTTTTGTTAAACTTTTATGTAAATGTTCCATGACAGGAATAATTACAATCAATTAATGCTACTTAAAAAACCCTCCCACACTAGTAGATAAAAAGAGTAAACACATATGATGACATAAATATTTGCAGGAACTATTTCTTTTATAGTTTAATATTAACATGTAAAAAATTCCTTAGCAAATAAAATTAGAAGTTTCTAAATTTGATAAAGGAGATTTAAATAACTATAAAAACAACATGCTTCATAGTGAAACATAAAATATTTCTTTTTGAAATCATAAAGAGATAATATTTACAGTTTCATTTTGTCAATCATTGTACTATAACTTTTAACCCCTCTACAGTTGGGAAATCCATGCATACATACTAGCAAAGAATAGATAGATAGGTATAATAGATAAAAGAAAACAAAAAATTCATTTATCATAAGAGGACATTTCATAGGTAGAAATATATAATATATAGATAAAATAAGAGAAAAAGTGGATGAGTGACAAATTTTGTAATGTGTGTGAATTCAATATAAATGTACAAAAATCAACTGTATATCTATATAACAGTAGCAAAATATTAATAAAATGAAATATTAATGATAGTAACAAAAATACCAAATAACTAGGAGTAGGCCAGTAACTCTAAAGACAAATGTACAAAAATGCGTTAAGGAGAATTTAATGCAGACCTCAATAAAGTTATACTAGTTTCACAGACTGGAAAACAATAAATATAAAAAATGTCTATTCTTCCAAAACAAATTTTATTCTGTCCAATCCCAATAAAAATACCAATCTGTTAACATCATTGTCATAATCATCCTCATCATGATCATCATTATCATTGTCTTGTTCTTTGGACAGTGACAAGGACATTCTTAAGTTTTCCTGAAAGTATGAAGGGCCAAGAACAGTAAGTAACTACTTCGGTGTTGGGGGTACATGAGGTTGTGTTTGGCACTGTATCAAGACTAATTTTACTATATGGCAATTAATGCAGTGTGATATTATTGTAGGAACAGATGAACTGAACAGACCTAACAAAAAGTCCAGAAACAGACTAAGTTGTCAATAGGTAATTCAATGTGACAGATATTACACTATAGATCTGTGGGGAAAGGAAATTCTTCTCAATGTATGGAGTCCAGATAATTGTATGTCCATATCACACCAGGTAGCAAGACAGATAGCAACTGGATTACCAAAATGACAAAAGTAAATATACACACAAACATACACAAACACACACACACATTACACATAAAATATTAACACATCAACTTCATTAAAGAACTTCTAATTATAAAAATATATAAAAAATTGTTTTTATGTTGTACAGCCCCCTTTCCTTCCTATCACTTGCCATCCACCAAGTGGTCCAGAGCAAAGGCCACACGTCTCAAACTGTGTCTGTGTGTGTCTGTGTGCATGAGCATCTCACTTCAAACTGCCAAGTTCTATGTATTAAGTTATTGCTGCATTCACAAATAGCAAAATCCCAAAGTCATGAAGCATTAAACATACATTTCTTGCTCACACAACGGTGGTTCACTTCATTGGGCTTTATTATACATGACAGCGGGGAAGTTACTGAGGGTGGCCCCCATCTTCTTGTTTCTCTTTCTTTTGAGACTAGCAGTCTACCCGGGGATGATCTTCTTGTAACGATAATAGAAGCCCCAGAGGACAATGGAAAACACACAAGCACATCTCAGGTCTCTGCTCCTGTCAGATGTACTCACAATCCCAGTTAGAACAGGGAGGTTATTCCTTCAATGGAGTAAACAAAGACAGGGAGAGAAAATTTCCTCAATAATAATGCATTTTATATAAGTTTTTATATACATCCAACAATATAGTATGCAGTCATAAAATTGAAGGAAGTATTGCCTTGTTATTAACATGATGAATTGAGGAGAATAAAAATGTTAAAGGTGGAACCAGAATTTACTACAAAAAAATGTGTCATATGCTTACAGGAATAAGAAAACATATGCAGACATATACAATGAGCAAGTCCCTTATACCTGCTCTTGTTTTCCAGTTTCACTATAGTGCTCCCTATTAATGGAACCTGCCCAAATCAGACCATTTATGGCAGCCTGGGCCAACTGTAAAGATTTCTTTTGATTTAAAATTGTGTTGGTTTAATTTTCACCAGAAAAGATTAGAGACAAGCATTCGTGCATAGCTCATTTATTTGTGAAGTGAAACTTATATTAAAGGTCATTAAATATGAAATGTCTATGTTGAATCAAAATTTTAGTTTATTATATCACAAACAAAAAGCAGTACAATTAATCAAAGTGTGTGCCTAAACTATCGACACAGTTTTGCCATTTTAAGGGTAGCTTATTTATGCCAGCAGCAAAGAAGCCTGGAGAAAGAGTGGTGATGAAATCACAAAAGGCGTTTTCCACAGCTTGTTGAGAATTGTATGCTTTTCCTTGAAAGAAGTGGTCCAAAGCCTGGAAGATGGATAGTCAGTTGGTGCAAAGCCTGGTGAATGCAGTGGATGACAGAGAGCTTCCAAGTCCAGCCTCTGTAGTTTGAGCAGCATTGTTTGTTTGACGTGTGGTCGAGCATTGTCTTGCAAGAGGATTGACCTGTCTCTGTTGACCAATCTTGGCTGCTTAATCACAAGCATCCTCATCATGTCGTACAACTGGTTGCAGTAGACATCCGCTGTAATCAATTGACCAGATTTTCATGAAGCTGTAGTGGACAATACCAGCACTGGACCACCAAACAGACACCAGTAGCTTTTTCTAATGAATATTCAGTTTTGGACTGTGTTTCAGCACTTCATCTTTATTCAACCATTGTGCTGAACGCTTGTGATTGTCAAAAAGAATCCATTTTTCATCACATGTAACAATACGGTGTAGAAATGGTTCACCTTTATGTTGTGACAACAAAGAAAGGCAAGCTTCGAGACAATTTCTCTTCTGACGCTTGTGTAATTCACTCAGCACCCATCTATCCAACCTCTTTACCTTGCCGATTTGTTTCAAATGGTCCAATATTGTTGGAATAGTAATGTCAGACCTTGCTGCTAATTCATGCATGGGTTGAGATGGATTCGCTTCCACTACAGCTTTCAGCTCATCATTATCCACCTTGGTCTCAGGTCACCCACATGGCTCATTTTCAAGATTAAAATCACCAGAATGAAACTTCTCAAACCACCGACATACTGTGCGTTCATTAGCCACATCCTTCCCAAACACTTTGTTTATATTTATAACTGTCTGCACAGCATTGTTTCCATGATGGAACTCATATTTGAAAATAACACAAATTTTTGACTTATCCATGGTTTCACAAGAATTGGTCTAAAAATATTTTTTGAAAGATAATCATAAGCCAAATGGTGCATTGAAAAAATGAGATGTACCTTCACAATAAAATTTTAAAAGTGTCAAAGTGAAATGTCAGAGATATCAACTGTAAAACTTAGCACTTAAGGAAATTAGACATTCCAAACTTAATAACCTATCATTTGTGGGGAACCTGCAGCCTCACGGCCACATAGGGCCCTTCAGACCCCCAAGTGCATCCCCTGGACTGAACCCAAACTTCAAAAAGATTTGCTCTGTAAAATTTGGGTTCAGTCAAAAGGCTGCATTCAAGGATCCAGAAAGCCACATGTGACCCCAAGTCCAAAGGTTCCCTACCCTTCTGACTGCTGAGCTTCAGAAAAATTCCTCAGGCAAAAAGAGGGTGATTTGGGCAGGAAGAGGTTGGCCAATATATCAATAATTGAATGCTACATAGCAAATGATTTCAATATATACTTTCTTATAGCAACAAATATTTACTTATTTGATTTCAAAATATTACAGAGGTACAAATGTTTTTGGTTAATGGATTGCTTTTGTTATGCTTGAGTCAGGGTTATCAGTGTGCCCATCACCCAGATAGTGTTCATTGCACTTGTTAGGTGAGTTTTTGCCCACCCCCTCCTCAACCCCCCTTGCTTGATTTCCACTGTGTTTTACTTCACTCTGTGCACACGTATGCTCATCGGTTAGTTCCAATTTAATAGTGAGTACATGTAGTGTTTGTTTTTCCATTCTTTAGATACTTCACTTAGGATAATGGTCTCCAGTTCCATCCAAATTGCTGCAAAAGGCCTTAATTCATCCTTCCTCGTGGCTGCATAGTATTCCATAGTATACATATGAGGTAGACCACATTTTGTTAATCCACTCATGAATTGATGGGCACTTGGGTTGATTCCACATCTTTGCAATTGTTAATTGTACTGCAATAAACATTCACATGCAGGGGTCTTTTTGATAAAATGACTTCTTTTCCATTGGGTAAATACCCGTAGTGGAATTGCTGTATCAAATGGTAGGTCTACTTATAGTTCTTTGAGGAACCTCCATACTGTTTTCCATAAAGGTTGTACTAATTTGCAGTCCCACCAACAGTGTATAAATGATCTTTTCTCTCTGCATCCATGCCAGCATCTATTGTTTTTGGACTTTTTAATAAAAGTGATTCTAACAGTGGTAAGGTATTATCTCATTGTGCTTTTAATTTTCATTTCCCTGATGATTAGTGATTTTGAGCATTTTTCCATATGTTTTTTGGACATTTGTCTATCTTCTTTTGAAAATCTGTTATTCATGTCTTTTGCTCACTTTTTAAAGGGATTGTTTGTTTTTTTCTTATTGATTTGCTTCAGTTCTTTGTAAATTCTACTTGTTAGCCCTTTATCGCATGTATAGCTTGCAAATATCTTCTCCCATTGTGTAAGTTGTCTATTTGCTCTGTTGATTATTTCCTTAGTTGTGCAGAAGCTTTTTAACTTAATCAAGTCCCATTTGTTTATTTTTATTGTTGCTGTGATTGCCATTGGGTTTTCTTTATAAATTCTTTGTCTAGGCCAATATCTAGAGGAGTTTTTCCCATTTATTCTTCTACCATTCTTATGATTTCATGCCTTACATTTAAGTCTTTTATTCATCTTGAATTAATTTTTGTAAGTGGTGAGAGATATGGACCCTGTTTCATTCTTATGCATGGGGCTCACCAATTTTCCCAACATTATTTATTGAATAAGGCTTCTTTTCCCCAGTGTATATTGTTGTGTCCTTTGTCAAAGACCAGTTGGCCATGTGTGGATGGTTTCATATGTGCGTTCTCAGTTCTGTTCCATTGGTCTATGTCTCCATTTTTGTGCCAATACCATGCTGTTTTGCTTACTGCAGCCTGATAGTATACTTTGAAGTCTGGTAATGTGATTCCTCTAGATTTGTTCTTTTTGCTTAAGATTGCTTTGGCTATGCAGATGCTTTTCTGTTTCCAAATGAAGGATAGAATTATTTTTTCTAGATCTGTGAAATATGGCATTGCTATTTTGATGGGGATTGCATTGCATCTTTAAATGACTTTGCGTAGTATGGACATTTTAACAATATTGATTCTACCAATCCATGAGTGTGATATGTTTCTCCATTTGTCTGTGTCATCTGTGATTTCTTTCCTCAATGTTTTGTATTTCTCCTTGTAGAGATCTTTCATCTCCTTGGTTAAGTATATTCCTAGGTATTTTATTTTCTTTGTACCTATTGTGAATGGTAATTAGTCTTTGATTTGACTCTCAGCTTGTCTGTAATTGGTGTATAGGAATGCTACTGATTTTTGTACATTGATGTTGTAACCCTAGACTTTGCTGAATTTATTTAACAACTCCACGAGTCTCTTGGTGGAGTCTTTGGGGTTTTCAAGATATAAGACCATATCATCAGCCAAAAGTGATAGTTTGGCCTCCTCTTTCTTGATTTGGATACCCTTTATTTCTTTCTTTTGTCTGATTGCTCTGGGTAGGACTACCAGCACTATGTTGAATAGAAGTGGTGACAATGGGAGCCCTTGTCTTGTTCCAGTTCTTAGTGAGAATGCTTTCTACTTTTCCCCATTCAGTGTGATGCTAGCTGTGAGTTTGTCATATATGGCTTTTATAATTTTGAGATATGTACTTCCTATGCCTAGTTTGTTAAGGATTTTTATCGTGAAAGTGTGCTCAACTTTGTTGTGAAGCAGTAATAAAAAAGCTTGCAACAAAAAAAAGCCCTGGACCAGATGGATTCACAGCCAGATTTTACCAGATCTATAAAGAAGAGCTGATACCCATACTGCAGAAATTATTACATAACATTGAGAAGGAGGGAATCCTCCCTAACTCATTCTATGAAGCCAGTATTACCTTGATACCAGTGCCAGGAAAGGACATAACAAAAAAAGAAAACTACAGACCAATATCCCTTTTAATATAGATGCAAAAAGCCTCAATAAAATACTTGCAAACTGATTTTAACAGCACATCAAAAAAATAATCCACCATAACCAAGTGGGTTTCATCCAGTGATGCAAAGATGGTTCAACACATGGAAATCAATAATGTGACTCCCACATAAACAGAAGCAAAAACAAAGACCATACGATCATCTCAATAGATGCAGAAAAAGCATTCGACAAAATGCAACTAATATTTATTTTCTTACACAATTTCTGAAGGTCCAGAATTCAGAAGCACCTTGGCTGGGTTGTTCTTGCTTGTGGTCTCTCATGAGAGTTATAGTCAAGCTTTTTCTCAGAAATCCAGTAATCCCAAGGTTCAATAGGATTGGAGATTCCAAACTCATTTCCAGGGTTGTTAGGAGACCTTAGATTCTCACTGGCTATTGACCAGAAGCTTCAGTCGTGGCTATGTGGCCTCTCCAAAGGGCTTATCCAATTATGGCTGTTTGCTTATTCCAGATGAGAGGTCCAAGAAAACACACTAGATGGAACCTGGAGATCTTTATAACCCAATCTCCCAGTGTCATACTATCACTCCTGCCATATGCTACTGGCTACCCAATATGGAATGGGATTGTGTAAGTGTATTAACCATGTATTTTATTTTCTGCATTCTGATGTTTTGACATCATGGGGCCTTGCTAACCGTGGAGGGACAGGCCCTCCCAAGGTTAGTGAATTCTCAGAGATGGTAAACAACTTGCCCTGGAATGTGGCATTCAAATACAAGCCAACCAATCTAGAGCCTTGCCCCAGAATACCTCCTTTCTAGCTCTCACACTCTGGGCCATTATCCACCTTCCTTAATCATGCCCAAGTACAGGATACCTAGAAAAAGCCTCTATAACTCCATAGCCTGCTGAAATTATTCAAACTAGCCAATCCTAAACCTGTTGACCCTACCCTACCAGTTCCTTCCCATGGAAACCACAACAAAGATTCTTGCTCACATTTCCCCTCGCTTGCTCTGCTTCTGGACCAATCCTGGACCTTACCTCTGTGGTCCTATGGAGCATGTCATGCCTCCTGTTTCTAGAGATCTGTGAGTATAATAAATTTTTTTCCTTCATGACAGTCCTTTTCATGTCTGTGTTTTTACCATACCTGATTAAAACAGATCTCAGGTACCTTTCAAACAACTAGGGTCTAATTACAAGAAAATAGAAATTATTGGCTGCCATTTTAAAGGTTGGATGTTATGTTACACCTTCTGACCTACAATGACTCCTGTCTCTTTACCACGCAAAAAAACAGTCAAACCTCCCCAAGGGCCCAAATGCCCTTTATAACATCATGTTGAAGTGTACAGTATGTCATTTAAATGAGGGCCAGATTTAGAGGAAGATTTTTGGATATATTTCCTTAATTTCAGATTCTCAAATCCAGTTTCTTTCAAACTATGAAACTAAAGAGACACATCATCTGCATTCCAAAAGCTAGCATACAATGTTGGTAATGGAGTGGGGTACTACTAAACATTCCTGTTCAAAAGTTGCAGAGGAATCACACATCCATAGCAATTTGGAAGTCCAGTCAGGATAATATCTTTGGTTAAATTGCAAAATGTAGGAATGAGTCTCCATGGTTCCTGGCTCTGACCTCTGGACCTTCGATGCCACTCTGTGATTCATCCTTTCTTTTCACGAAATGTGAATATTTGCAACTCAGTTTTCTTAGCTTGCTTACTGCCAATAGAATTTTGATTGCCCAAAGGCATATTTTCATTTTGTTCAGTCTCTGTCTTTTCAGTTCAAAATAATCATCTTGCTCTCTCTCTCTGCACACACACACACACACACACACACACATGAACTTTGTGGATCTTCTATGAATCTTATTGGATTCAGTCTATCTCTAGATAAAACCACACCCATAAGTCTCTAAGTCTTTTAGATATAAGTCTTTCCCTACCTCGGGCTTCTATGTGGTGGCTTAGAGATAGCACACTTGTGATTCCTAAGAGCCTTATAGTGTGATAGAAGATCTCTGAGGCACACCTTCAATCTCTTTCGAGGGCCTTTTGAGTGAATATACTCTGAGGCACCACTTTAGATCTTTTCTGAGATCTTTCTATTGTTCTTATTTTTCAAGATTTTATAGTCACATCCTAGGCTTCATCTTTGAACCATGTTGCCTTAGCAATTCCCTCAATTTGGTCATCCTTGGAAACCATTTCTTAATTTTACCATCTTTTGCCATTTGCATTGTTATTTGAGGAAGCAGTATTTTATCTTTATGAAAAAGAATAGTTATCAACCTTTATCTCTCCTGCCCTCCTTTTTCTTTCCTTTAATTTTCCCCCAATACTGATGGGACTGATTATTCATTCCCTTTTTGATGGACTTTTGGAAACTGTGGGGCTTTTTATTTATTAAAGCATCTTAGAATCAAAATGTTCTGGAGTTATAAGTAAAAAAAAACAAGGGAGAATTTAGGGGAGACTAAGAGTTATCAAAACTATCGAATCTTGAATCCTTCAATATTAATAATTTAGTTTTCCTGTCTTTCCTCTCATTTTAGTCTAAGCTCAAGAAGAAAGCAAGTGGAACTGTGAACATTTCAGTTATAATGTCCTTAGTTAGATAACCCAGTTTATTAGGCACATTGTATACTTTCCAAATTACTGTAGGAAAGAGTATTGCTAATGTATATAACAAGAATATTCTTTTCTACAACTTCCAATAATATTTTTCTCACCTACCTGGAATTTCTAAACTGCAGTCTTATCAAATATTTTCAAGGCACATTGAAATTGTAATGATATCCTCTTCAAAACTCACTGACCATTACAAAATCCACCTCCACATTCTAGGTTTTTATTTTGGCAGCAACACACTCCCAGGCACCAAGAGTTGGCATTAGTTATTGATGCCTAATAAATCTCCCCAAGACTTAGCACCCTCAAACAATAAACACTGATTACCTCACAGTTTCTATATATCATAAACCCAGGAGCAGCTTGGCTCCTGGTGTAGAGTCTCCCCTGAGATTTCAATCAGGCTGCCTGCACTACAGTTATCCCAAGGCAGTGCAAGATGGGGGGCTCTGCAGTCAGACATAACCCCTGATGGCACCTCTGACTACTGTGGGACCTGACTCCCATGATTGTCAGTCTCCTCACAGCATGAGGGTCAAATTGAACGATGCAGAAGTCCCCGGCTGGCAGCCTTCAGTTTTTATCAGTCCTGCAGCTAAGTCTTGGTAAGCTCTCGATGTTTTAAAGCTTTTCATTATATTATTTTGAATATGATAGTATATTAACATTGAAATTGAAAGTGAATTTCAAAAAAAAGGGTTCCAGCGAAAAGTTACTCTCTCTTCCATCCCTGTCCTCAGTTGTCCCAGTTTTCCCATGCTGTTGACATATGCCTGCAGAGATATTTGTATACATACATCAGGATTTTTGAACACACATGCACACACATACTTTAAACAATAATAACATAACATATACTTCATGTTTGACACTATGCTTTCATTATTTAATGTATTTTGATGATCTTTCCATGTTGCTACAGAGGAGGTTTCCTTACTTGTGTTAATAGCTGCATAGGACTCAATTGTATGGATGTGCCATAATGTTTTTTCTCTCCCTTTACCAATGGGACTATAGGGTTTTTCCAATATTTTGTTATTAAAAACAGTACTGGCATACACAACTTTATAAATATGTCATTTGAATGATAGTGTGTGTCATCATAGGACACATTTCTAGAATTGAAACTGCTGGGTCAAAAGGCATGTACATGGCTATAATATAAAAAAAAAGGGAAAATAACCAGCATTGCCAAGGATGTGGAGAAATTGGAATCTTCATTCACTGCAGATGATGAGACTATGAAATAGTACAGCTGCTCTGGAAAACAGTCTGGCAATTCCTCAAAAAGTTGAACATAGAGTTACCATATGACCTTGTTTCCAGTCCTAGATATATAGTGAAGAAAAATAAAAACATATATTCACACAAAAACTTGTATGTGAATTTCCATAGCAGGATTATTTCTAGTAGCCGAAAGATGGAAACAACCCAAATATCCATAAACTAACATGCACATAAATATAATGTGGTATGTCCATGCAATGGAATATTATTCATCATTAAAAACTAATGAAGTACTGATACACAAAAGGCAGACACAAAAGGCCTCATATTGTATGATTCCATTTATATGAAATCACCAAAATAGGTAACTTCATAGAGACAGCAAGTAGATTAGTGGTTGCCAGGGGATGGAAGACTTACAGAAATGGGGACTGCCCACTCACAACTACAAGGTTTCTTTTTAGGATGATGGACATATTCTGGAATTGGATATAGATAATGATAGCACAATATTATAAATATACTAGAAACCACTAAATCATAACTTTAAAATGATGATTTTAAGGCTACCATAAAATATCTCTACTTCTTTGACAGTAAATTTTGCCAGAGTTTTGATAACCTGAGTTTTTCATTTTCTGTCTGTAAGCTCCCTAGGGCACTCAGAAGAATCCACACTGTCAGAAACCTTCCCATTAAAATATGTGAATCAATTATTTGGCTTAAGTGGCTTAAGTAGTCTGAGATTACATTCTCAATAGCATTTATAATATTAAAGTTATTTTACTAAACATCAGAGTAAAGAGATCCTGGACTGTCAACTGGAGGGTTACCAACACTCATGTATTAAGTTGATATTGAACTACTACCCAGTAATTTCAAAGATAAATAAGTAATATTTCTAGCATTATATTTTATGACATAGTAATTTGTTATTGATTAACTTCCTGACTGTGTCTTTTACATCTTTGTTCCTCAGGCTGTAGATCAAGGGGTTGAGCATGGGGATGACCACAGTGTAAAACACAGAGGCCACCTTGACCATGAGCCATGAGCTTTTGGAGTTAGGGACGCAGTAGAGAAACAGGATGGTTCCATGAAAAATGGCAATGGCGGTCATGTGGGAGGCACAGGTGGAGAAGGCTTTACGGCGCCCCCCAGGTGAAGGCATCTTCATGACAGTGATAAAAATAAAAACATAAGAAGTTAGAACAATCATCAGGCTGCTTGTTTCATTGAAGGTGGCAGAGACCAAAATGATCTTCTGGCTAATGTAGGGGTCAGAGCATGACACAGCAACAATGGCAGCATGTTCACAGACAAAGTTATTTATGATGTTAGTGCCACAAAATGATAAGGTCAACAAAAAATATGTATATGTTAAGGAACACATTATACTCCAAGAGTATGATGCAGCCACAAACAAGGAGCAAAGCTTCTGGGACATGACAACTGTGTAGAGCAGAGGGTTACAAACTGCCACAAATCGGTCATAGGCCATCACTGCCAGCATGAAGGTTTCTGTCACCACGAATATGCAGGCAAAGAAGAACTGCATGATGCATCCTGTGAAGGAGATGGTCCTGTCTTCCACAACCAAGTTCTCCAAGAGTTTGGGTGTCACTGTGGTGGAATAACAGAAATCAACAAAGGACAAGTGGCTGAGGAAAAAGTACATAGGAGTGTGGAGTTTGGGGTTGACCCTGATGATCACAATCATGCCCAGGTTCCCCAGCACAGTGACTGTGTAGATGGTCAGGAACACCAGGAACAGGGGCACTTGGAGGTCTGCATATTCTGAGAATCCTAAGAGGATAAAGGTCACTCCAGCAGTCTGATTTTTTTGGATCCTATGGAAAAAAATAGAAATGATCCAGAGAAATGTGAACACATATTTGCAATAGGAAAGGGAAAGGATGATATCTTGAGAGACTTAGTGGATCTCTATTAAGAGTGTTGTTGAAAATACTTGGCTTCCACTGTTACATTATTTCAAAAGTTAGTATTCTTGGTTTTGTTCATTTGTTTGTTTGTTTTGAGATAGGGTCTCCCTCTGTCACTCAGGCTGGAGTATAGTGGCACAATCATAGCTCATGGTAACCTCAAACTCCTGGACTCAAACCATTCTCCCACCCCAGGCCCCCAAGTAGCTAGGACTACATGGGCATGCCCCTAATATTTTTAATTTTTTTTATAGAGATGGGGGTCTCTATATATTCTGCAGGTTGGTCTTAATCTCCTGTACTCAAGCAACCCTCCTGCCTGGGCCTTCCAGAGCACTGGGATTACTGAAGTGAGCCACCATAGATGCAAAATTCCTCAATAGAACTCTAGAAAACTGAATCTAACAGCACATCAAAAAGATAATTCATCATGATCAAGTGGGTTTCATCCCAACGATGCAAGGAAGCTTCAACATATGTAAGTCAATAAATGTGATTCACCACATAAACAGAATTAAAAACAAATATTGTATGATCATTCCAGTAGATGCAGAAAACACATTTGATACTATCTGGCACCCCTTCATGATGAAAACACTCAACAAATTAGGCATAGAAGGAAGATAGCTCAAATTAATAAAAGCCATATATAAGTCACCCACAGTCAATATCATACTGAATATGGAAAAGTTGAAAGCATTCCCCCTAAGAATGCAACAAGACAAATATGTCAACTGTGGCACTTCTATTCAACATAATACTGGAAGTCCTCACCAGAGCAATCAAGCAAGGGAAAGAAATAAAGGGGATCCAAATTGAAAAAGAAGAAGTCAAACTACCTCTATTTCCTGGTTATATAATCTTATACCTAGAAAACCCTAACAACTCCTCCAAAAGACTCTTATATTTGATAAATGAATCTGGTAAAGTCTCACATTACAAAATCAACATTCACAAATTGGTAGCACTGCTATATATGAATAACAATGAAACTGAGAATCAAATCAAAAAGTCAGTCCCATTTACAATATCAGTAAAAAAATTTAAAAACCTAGGAATATGATGAAACAAGGAAGTGAAAGAAATCTCCAAGGAGAACTACAAAACACTGATGAGAGAAATCATAGATGGCACAAACAAATGGGAAAATATCCCATGCTCATGGATTAGAAAAATCAATAATGTGAAAAGACCATATCGCCCAAAGCAATCTACAGATGCAATGCAATGCCTATGAAAATAACATTGCCATTTTTCACAAAATTGCAAGAAAAAATCCTAAAGTTCATATGGCACCAAAAAAGAACCTTAATAGCCAAAGAAATCCTAAGAAAAAAGAACAAACCTGGAGGCATCACATTACCTGACTTCAAATTATACTACAAAGCTATAGTAACCAAAACAGCATGGTACTGGTATAAAAGTAGACACATAGATCAGTGGAACAGAATATAGACCCCAGAAATAAAACCAAATACTACAACCAACTTATCTTGGACAAAGCAAACAAAAACAAACCCTGGGGAAAGGGCACCCCAGTTAATAATGGTGCTCAGAAAATCAGATAGCAACATAAAGAAGAATGAACCTGGATCCCCATTTCTTACCATGTACACAAATTAACTCAACGTGGATTAAAAACTTCAATGTAAGATCTGAAACCATAAAAATTATAGAAAAAAACTTTGGAAAAACTCTTATGGACATTGGCCTAGGCAAAGTATTTATGACTAAGACCCCAAAAGCAAATGAGACAAAAACAAAAATAAATAAATGGGACTTAATTAAACTAAAGAGATTCTATACAACATAACAAATAATCAATAGAATACATAAACAACCTACAGAATGAGTAAATATTAACAAACTATACATCTGATTAATGACTAATATCTAGAATCTATAAGGAGCTCAAACAAATCAGCAAGGAAAAACATGTAATCTCATTAAAAAGTGGGTATAGAACCAGAGAAGAGCTCTCATAGCCAAAGCAACCTTAAGCAAAAAGAAGAAATTGGGAGGTATCAATTTACCAGACTTCAAGTTATACTACAAGGCTATAGTAACCAAAATAGTATGGTACAGGTGCAGGAATAGAGACATAGACCAATGGAACAGGACTAAGAACTCAGAAATAAAACCATCCTCATATAGCCATCTGATTTTCAACAAAGCATACAAAAACACACACTGGGGGAGAGAATCCCTATGCAATAATTGGTGCTGGGAAAATTGGATAGCCACATGTAGAAGACTAAAACAGAATCTGCACCTCTCACCTCTTACGAAAATCAACTCACAATGGATAGCAGACTTAAACCTAAGCCACGAAACCATAAGAATTCTAGAATGAAATTTTGGAAAAACTCTTATAGACATTGGCCTAGGCAAAGAATTTATGAAGACGACCCCAAAAGCAATCACAGAAAGAGCAAAAATAAATAAATGGGACCTGATCAAATTAAAAAGCTTCTGCACAACCATAGAAATGATCACTAGAGCGAATAGACAACCTACAGAATGGGAGAGAATTTTTGCATGCTATACATCTGACAAAGGACTAATAACTAGAATCTATATAGAACTCAGGAAGGTCAGCAAGAAAAAATTAAACAACCCCATTAAAAAATGGGCAAAGGACATGAACAGAAAATTTTCGAAAGAAGATAGACTAATGGCCAAGAAACATATAAAAAATGTTCAACATCTCTAATCATCAGGGAAATGCAAATCAAAACCACAGTGAGATATCACTTAACTCCAGTGATAATGGCTTATATCAAAAAGTCCCAAAACAACAAATGTTGATGGGGATGTGGAGAGATAGGAACACTCATACACTGCTGGTGGGACTGCAAACTAGTACAACCTATATGGAAAGTAGTATGGAGATAATTCAAAGAACTAAAACTAGACCTACCATTTGATCCAGCAATCCCACTACTGGGTACTTACCCAAAGGAAAAAAAGACATTTTATAAAAAAGACACTTGCACTCAAATGTTTATAGCAGCACAATTCACAATTGCAAAGATGTGGAAACAACCCAAGTGCCCATCAATACATGAGTGGACTAATAAAATGTGGTATATGTATACCATGGAGTACTACTCTGCCACAAAAAACAATGGTGAGCTAACACCTGTTGTATTATCCTGGATGGAACTGGAGCCCATTCTTCAAAGCGAAGTATCGTAAGAATAGAAAAACAAGCACCACATGTACCCACCATCAAACTGGTACTAATTGATTAACACCTATGTGCACATATGGAAGTAACGTTCATCAGGTGTTAGGCAGGTGGGAGGACAGAAGAGGGAACAGCTAAACTCACAGCTAATGGGTACAGTGTGCACTCTCTGGGGGATCGGCACACTGGTAACTCTGACTCAGGCAGTGCAAGGGCAATATATGTAACCTAAACTTTTGTACCCTGTAATATTCTGAAATTTAAAAAAAAGTGGGCAAACAACATGAAAACATTTTTAAAAGAAGATATACAAATGTCCAACAAACATATGAAAAATGATCAACATCACTAATCATCAGGAAAATGCAAATTTAAACCACACTCAGGTACCACCTTACCCCACTCAGAATGGCTATTACTAAAAAATCTAAACCAGGATGTTGGTGCAGATACAGTGAAAAGGGAACACTTACATACTGTTGGAGGGAATGTAAAATAATATAACCTCTGTGGATAATAGTATGGAGAGTCCTCAAGAACTAAATGTAGACCTACCATTTGATCAAGCAATCTTATTACTGAGTATCTACCCAAAGAAAAAGAAGTCATTTTGTCAAAAAGACACCTGCAATCATGTTCATCACAGTACAATTCACAATGTCAAACATATGGAATCAATCTGCATGCCTGTCAACTGATGAGTAGATAAAAAAATTGGTATGTGCACACCATGAAATACTACTCAGCCATAACAAAAGAGAAAGAAATAATGTCTTTTCAGAAACTTGGATGGAACTGGAGGCCATTATCCTAAATGAAGTAACTCAGGAATGGGAAAACAAATACTTCATGTACTTACTTATAAGTGGGAGTGATGCTGTTGGAACGCATGCTCATGCAGAGGGTATGTATGACAGACTCAGAATCAGGGAGGGTGGGAGCAGGGTGACGGAAGAAAAAAATTACCTACTGGGTACAATATACACTATTTAGGTGATGGTACACTAAAAGCCCAAAATTCACCACTATACAATTCATCCATATAAGCAAAAGCCACTTGTACCCCTAAATCTATTGAAATTCTTTTAAAAATTAAAAAGTTACTGTTCTTGTCTATAACAATTACACAGTGAATAAGCATGTTTTATGAATAGAAAAATAAAAACAAAATTAAAACAGGAAGAACAAAAAAAAATCAGAGTATTCCCTGACATATTTCAAATAATAAGACTTACTATCATTATAGACAGCTGGTTTCATGAGAAGGACCACTCTAACTCTATGCATAAACCTGAGTGTAGTGAAAATATTTCTTATGGAGGAAATATATGTCACATGTTCCTATAGTTTCATTCCTGTCTTACCTTTTAAGCTATTAGACAGCCAGCTTAAAACTCTTAACAAATTATAAAATGTTCACATACCTTTAAAGTGGTAAATTTAACATTTTTTGGTTGTTTTATTTTCCTTAAAGTGCCCTTCTTACTCCTTCTTACTCTCAGCACATTCTGGAGTGTTGCTGTGCTATTATAACACAATAAACTTTTTCACTAACATTGAACCTATTTTAAAATTTTTTGAATGTTATTCTTAATGACATATTATATTATTTATTACAAGGTTATCACAATAAAATATATGCTGTGTCTGCAGTGATAAAATACTTGAACCAATGCTAAGTAAAAAGCTCTTTGTTTTCCAATGTGGCAAATGTCAGAAGATGGGTAAGTGACAAACAGTAACGAATATGAAAGTACTGTATTAAACAAATAAATTTTAGGTTGTAGCAAAACACATTCTCCCATTTTGAATCAAGTTTAAAGCTTTGCCAAGGATAAGTGTCAGGATAGAAACTTGTCTCAAACAGGACACCATAATATTCTTTGAATATTCCTTGAGTCCACTATGCATATTCCTCAACAGTAAAATGAGATAATATATTAATAAAATAAAATGACATCACTAGAATGGAAGTAGAGACTGCTAATGAAGTAAATTGTTATAAGACATGGTATAAAGAATAGTAGATACTCAATTTTATATTTACTAGAATTATGAGTAATTAGTGTGATTTCAGAAAACTTATACAGTTCTAAAAATCAGGCATAAACAGGACAGCTATCAAAATGTAAGCACATTTGAGAATTCAGTGTAGAAAATCATTTTCCTGAACCTACACAATAGAAATACTGTAGGATTTCATTATTTTTTTCACTATTTTTTTCATTCTCCTATATGTTTTCCCATTACACAATAGCTTTCTCTGGTTCGTACAGGCTTGTGCCTGTAGGAAATATATTTTCCAAAAAGACCAATTTCTCAACAATTCTTCTACAACAATCATTTATAACATCTTAGCACTACAAAGCTAGATTATGACTATATTTCCCAGGGATACTACTATCAATTTTATATATTCTTTGCAATATTGTGAGAATAACTTTTCATAATCACTTTAACCTAACAGTCAATGACTTTAAATATTCCAAATGCTTTTATTAATGAGTACCTGACTATACTGTGTAGCTCGGATTTTCCAAAACTGCCCATATCTAGACATTCAATAGTTACTTAAGATATTCATTATCAAATCATGGTTGATTTATCAAGCTGTTACAAAGCACATGCTGATTTGCATAAAGTTTATTTTCCCATATTATCCTCTTTCTTATAAAGCTTTATTTTACCATCTACTATTATAAATATTACTCATTGTTTCTTCTCCTCTCTATATATGCAGACATTAAGGTTTATAACTCACAGTTACCATAAACTGCATTTTATCATTTACAGATTTGGTTTTTACTGTCACACACCTCCTCAGAAATTATAGGAAATTTAGATATGGCCGTTTTAAAATATTATTTTCTCTTTGCCAAAGTGTTGATTTCATTGTGGAATACATAGTGGATCTCCAATGAGAAAACCAGGACTGATATTATTTGAAGGGAAGAAGAAATCAGGATATAACACCATAGGCTCTCTATTAGTCAAACTTAGCGAATTTGAGGGCACTTCGGCCTGCACATGTGATTGTCTCGTGCAAAGATTACTAGAAAATATTTTGCTTCTAAAATGAAATAAAAGAATTAAATTAACTCACATAAATACAGAAGCACCTGAGTGATTCATTTACTGAAGAATCTTTTGCTAAGATTAATGAACTCCAAGAATGTTCCTGCTTAGTATTCAATTAATAGAAACAGACCTGAAAACAGTAATAGGAACCAACAGCATATTTCATTGACTGTCCATAGGTTACTTTTTTTCCAACCTATTATGAAAACTCAGAGATAACAGACATAAGGTCACACTTACAAACTCCCAGTCCTGGTGCCAAACTGTGTCACAAATATATGCCCCCAAGACTTTGGGGACCAGGAAACTAGAGAACACCACTGAAGTATTGCCTTGGAGACTACAATGTGAGCAATTAGATGTAACATTGTCCCAAGTGGTATTTTGGTTGTGTATTATTTTTCTAAAACCCTGGAGCATTTGTATCACTAACATTACTCAATTAATCTTAATACTAAATATATCTTGACTTTACATGGGTGTGAAATACAGAAATATGCAAGGGAAAAATTAGCTATAAAACATAGTCCAGAGATAGCTATTACTAATCCTTGTTGATTTTATTTTCTTTCTCTTCTTATGAAGGTATATTTATTTTACTTTACATCTGAATATAGGGCTGGCTAAACAATGTTACATTGTTTATTTTTCCTTTGTTAACAAAGTATTGTAAACTACAATTTCTATTCACACCATCAGTTTTTTTAATAGAAATCAATTTGTGTTGGCCTTTCAAATGTGGCCAAAAGATCTCCAAATGTTTATATTTACTACTGAATCTGAAAAAATTGAGGTATATGTTTCTAAAATAAACCACTTTATGGAAAATCCCAGTTTATGGAAAGGAAGATACATTCATTAATTTTGGTAACTCTATCCATAATTCCTTTAAAGATGCACATAAAAAATGCCAGTGTCTCGAACTAATAAAAGCTTGTCTCTCACTAGCTGAAGGTCCAAAATGCATTCCTAAATTTTGAGCAGCTCTGTTGCATGTAGTAATACAGGGGCTCAGGTTCCTTTCAACTTGGGTTTCACCACCATCATGGTGAAGCTGAGGTTATAGTTCTCTTTTGTAAGTGAAGAAGACTCAATAATACAATGCATCTGTAAATATTTCTTAAGTAAAGCTGATTTCATTGAAGATGACCCTATATAGTACATAGGGAAATCAAGGACAAAAGACGTGGTCACAAGTCCCAGAAACAATAAATCCAAGGAAATACAGATAAAAAAACAATAGGAATATATGTTCATCAGGGTTATTTGCCTGTAGTTTTCTTTTCCTGTAGTATCTTTGTCTGGCTTTGTTATCAGTGTAATACTGCTCTCATGAAATGAGTCTCAAAGTGTTCCATCTTCTTCAGTTTTTGGAAGATTTTAAGAAGGATTGATGTTAATGCTTCTTTAAGTGTTTGGTAGAATTCACCAGTGAAGCCATCTGGTTGTGGATTTTCTTTATTGAGAGGATTTGATTACTTGTTATTAGTTTTGGGTCTGTTCAGATTCTCTATTTCTTCACGATTCAGTCCTGGTAGGTCACATGTTTCTAAGAATTTATTCATTTCTTGTAGGTTATCCAATTTTTTGGAATATAATTTTTCATAGTAGTCACTCATGATACCTCTTAATTTCTGTGGCATCAGTTGCAATGTCTCCTCTTTCATTTCTAATTTTATTTGAGTAGTCTCTCTTTTTTCCTTAGTCCACTTATGATTTGTCCAATTTTGTTTATCTTTTCAAAAAATATTCTGAGTTTCATCAGTCATTTCATTGTTTTCATATTATCTATCTCATTTATATTTCTGCTCTAATATTTATTATTTCACTCTTTCTGTTAACTTTGTGCCTCCCATCTCATGTTCAAGGATTAGAAGACTCAATATATTTGAAATATTCATACTACACAAGAGATCTACAGATTCAATGCAATCTCTATTAAAATTCCAAAGGTATTTTTTTTCCAAAATAGAAAAAATATATATGAACCTACAAAATGCCCAAATAGCTAAAACAAATTTGACAAAAAAGAAAAAGCTTGAGGCATCACTATTCATGATTTCAAAATACATTACAAAGCTAAAATAACTAAAACAGTGTGGATTGGCATGCAAACAGACACATAGACTTTTGGAACACAGCCCAGATATATCTCACACATACATAGCAAACTAATCTTCAACAAGGGTGCCAAAAATACACAATGGGAAGAAAGGATAAGTCTCTACAATAAATGTTGTTATGAAGACTGTACATCTAAATGCAGAGAATGAAATTGGACCCTCATTTTATATCATAAACAAAAATCAACACAAAATGGATTAAAGAATTAAATATAGGACCCAAAACTCTAAAATTCCTAGAAAAAAACATAAGGAGAAATCTTCATGACTTTGGTTTTGGCAACTGTTTCTTGGCTATGACACTGAAACCATGAGCAACAAAAGCAAAAGATAAACGGGAATATATCAAAGTAAAAAGCTGCATAGCAAAGGAAATAATCAACAAAGCGAAAAGACAACCTATGAAATGGGAGAAAATATTTACAAGCCATGTGTTTTATGAAGAGTTGATACCAAAATATATAAGGAACTCCTACAACTCAATAGCAAGAAAGCAATTACCCAACAAAAATAGGCAGAGGACTTGAACAGACGTTTCTCCTAGAGGGACATACAAAAGGCCAATATTTACGTGAAAAGATGCTGGACACTACTAATCATCAGGGAATCTCATATCAAAACTACCCTGAGATATTGCCTCACACCTGTTTGTATGGCTATTACTAAAAAAAGAAAAACTAGTAAGTGTTGTGAGGATGTGGAGCAATAGAAACACTTCTACACTTTTGGTGAGACTGTAAAATATTGTAGAACTATGGAAAACACTATGGGGATACCTCAAAAACTTAAAAATAGAACTACTGTTTGATACAGCAATCCCACTTTGGGGTGTGTATCCAAAAGAATTGAAACCAGGATTTTGAAGGGATATATCTACGCTAACATGTTCACTGCAGCATTATTCACAATAGCCAAAAATAGCTATTGATGGATGGGCATTTAGATGGATTAGGAAAATGTGGTATATACATACAATGGAATATTATTCAGTCTTTAAAAAGAAGGAAACTTGCCATATGTGACAACAAGGATAAATCTAGAGGACATTATACTAAATAAAATAAGTCAGTTACAGAGAGCAAATACTTAATGATTCTACTTATGCAAGGGATCTAAAATAGCCCAACTCATGGAAGCAGACAGTAGAAAGCTGGCTGCCAGGTCCTGGGGGAGGGTAAATTGGTGATATTGTCCAAGGGATATAAATTTTCAGTCATTCAAGATGATAAAGTTCTATAGATCTGTTATACAACATGATGTACAATGTATTTAAAAATAATGCATTATGTACTTAAAAATGTGTTAAGAGTGTAGTTCTCATGTTAAGGGGTCTTATCACAATAATATTTTTGCAATGTGGTAAGTACTTAATATTAGAATTTTCAAAAGTTAACATAGATATATGTATATATAGATTTCATGAGGCAAGACAATGTGAACAGAGCATATCATTATTTGGAAAAGATCTACATGGGAAATTTAAAAATTAAAAATAAAATTATCAAAAACAAAGAATAAAAAATTGATGACCCACTAGTTTATGACAAAGTAAAAGGGAAAAAATACTTTATTTATACTTAACTTTAAGTGAAATTTACTGTTCCTTTAATTATGAAGGTAGGACAGAAATCACAGTACTATTTGCAATGCCATAGTATTGCTTTAACCATAGAAATCACAGATATATTTATATTATTTGTATATGAAAGTCTGTCTAAAAAGATTGTTATGCTCATCCCTATTTGAAATGAAGTAGCTAATATGCGTGTGTGTAGATATTATTATCTAATGTATTAATGATAAATCACAATTGTTACTCTGTAAAAATTTGTATTTTTAATATTTGGTAATTTTATATAAATACAATTTATTTTTTCCACATCAGAAAATGAAGAGATTTTTATTTAATAAAGGTTCATGTAATGAAAAGGTTTGTACTACTGTAATATTATGAAATTTAAAAATTAAATAAATAAATAAATAATTAAAACCAAATAGAAAAACAGGTAAGAACTTGAAGTACTTGTTTTTTCATTCCTGAGTTATTTCATTTAGGATAATGGCCTCTAGTTCCATCCAAGTTTCTGAAAAGACATTATTTCATTCTCTTTTGTTATGGCTGAGTAGTATTTCATGGTGTGCACATACCAATTTTTTTATCTACTCATCAGTTGATAGGCATGCAGATTGATTCCATATGTTTGATGTTGTGAATTGTGCTGTGATGAACATGATTGCAGGTGTCTTTTTGACAAAATGACTTCTTTTTCTTTGGGTAGATACTCAGTAATAAGATTGCTTGATCAAATGGTAAGTCTACTTTTAGTTCTTTGAGGACTCTCCATACTATTATCCATAGAGGTTATACTATTTTACATTCCCACCAATAGTATGTAAGTGTTCCCTTTTCACTGCATCTGCACCAACATCCTGGTATTGATTTTTTAGTAATAGCCATTCTGAGTGGGGTAAGGTGGTATCTGAGTGTGGTTTAAATTTGCATTTTCCTGATGATTAGTGATGTTGAGCATTTTTTCATGTTTGTTGGACATTTGTATATCTTCTTTTAAAAATGCCTGTTCATGCTGTTTGCCCACTTTTTAATGGGATTACATGTTTTTTCTTGCTGATTTGTTTGAGTTCCTTGTAGATTCTAGATATTAGTCATTTGTCAGATGTATAGTTGGTGAATATTTTTTTCTCATTCTGTAGGTTATTTATGTATTCTATTGATTATTTGTTATATTGTGTAGAATGTCTTTAGTTTAATTAAGTCTCATTTATTTATTTTCATTTTTGTCTCATTTTCTTTGGGGTCTTAGTCATAAATACTTTGCCTAGGCCAATGTCCAGAAGAGTTTTTCCAAAGCTTTTTTTTCTAGAACTTTTATGGTTTCAGATCTTACATTGAAGTGTTTGATTCACCTTGAGTTAATTTTTGTACGTGGTGAGAAATAGAGATCCAGGTTCACTCTTCTGCATTTGGCTATCTGATTTTCCAGGCACCATTATTGACTGGGGTGCCCTTTCCCCAGGGTATGTTTTTGTTTGCTTTGTTGAAGATAGGTTGGTTGTAGTATTTGGTTTTATTTCTCGGGTCTCTATTCTGTTCCACTGATCTATGTGTCTACATTTATATCAGTACCATGCTGTTTTGGTTACTATAGCTTTGTACTATAATTTGAAGTCAGGTGATGTGATGCCTCTAGGTTTGTTCTTTTTTTCTTAGGATTTCTTTGGCTATTCAGGCTCTTTTTTTGTTCCATGTGACTATATCCCTTCTATTTCTCTTCGCTGAGTGTGTTCAATGTAAACAGTTCTTGAATTTTAGTAAATATTTCTTACATCTATTGAAATGATTATATATTTCTCTGTTTTGCTAATGTCATAGATTACACTAATAGAATAGAAATAATATACTAACTGGGCATTCTAGGACTAAGTCTCTCTTGGATATGATGTATTATTCTTTTTATATATGAATGTGTTTGATTTTGTACATGTTTAGTACTTTTGCAGACATATCTATGAAAATAATTTATCTGTAATTTTCTATTGTGGTAAATCCAGCCTCATAAAACTGATTGGAAAATGTTCCCTCTTATTCTATTTTCTGGGTGAGTTTACATAATATTGGTATTATTCTCTAACAGTGTCAAATATAGTTCATTTTATACTGTGTTCCCATTCCCTAAATATATTTTTCTCTTTCCTTAAAATATTTTCAATAACTTACACATAGCCTATTAAAGTACTTGATTGGAACATCTAGTTAAGTGTGTATGACTTCTGGTTGACAGACAATTAAAAGTTAAATTATATAATACTTAAATTATATAACCTGATCTGCTGAAAATAGTTTTAGGCATTGTTAAACAATCAGACAAATAGGTTGGGTTACACAGCTTGGTAATAAAGCTTTATAGTGAAGGAAATTACAATTTTTACTTGGAAATAAGAGGCTAACAATTCAAGGGAAGCCAGAAATATAGTTCACAGTTTACAGCTACATTGGAATCCTGATATATAGTAATTTACCAATACTTAGTCTATTCTCTTAGACATAAACTATAATCAGCAAGTGTCACTAAGCAGATAGCCATTTGGTTAAGTCAATTATATTGCCCACTAATTTATGGAAAATTTTTGTCAAACTAAGAAAATTGTATTTATCTGGAATATAAAAGGATATTTTCCCATTAGGTAAAATTTACCATCAATTTACAAATATTGAAATATTGGGCACAACTCTTCATTCTTTTCTGTATCTGTGCTCTTTGCCATGAAAAATTTGAATCCCACAAGAACCCCTTGACTTTAGGCTCTGTTATGTGATTCTCATTGGATAATAGAATGTTAACTAACACAACCCAAATGAGGGCTAGAACTGGCCCTTTTTTTAATTTTACCTTCCCCTTTGTGTCTCAGACATTTACACTGGAAGAAAATACTCTACCTATCCCAATGGTTCCAAAATGATCATAGACACACAGAGCAGAGCTACCCAATCACCATGCAGATCTATAGACCACTGGTGAGTTCCCCAGTTACAGCAACTAGTTGTGGTTAACCAAGATACTCCAGCTGATATTAGTAGGACTGACAAATCAGTTGACCAAATAATGATAGTAATAATTGTTTAATGTTATGCATCCCTGCAATTTTGTGTTATTTTGTTATGGATCAATATATAACTTATAGAGAAACCAAGATTGGTGTGAATGACAAATACAGATTTAGAAATAGCTATTTCTGAAATATATGGGTTTTATTTTTTTAAATCTTGTATAAAATGACCAAATAAAATTTATATTAACCAATAAATTTAACCAAACAATATTCTGGACTTTGTGGTGCAGAGATATGCATTATCCGCACTTATAATGTGCCAAAACTCCCTATGTGGAATTAAACAAGTATTTTTTTTAAAATATAGTGTCTGAGTGCTGAATATCTCATACTTTTCTATATTGCATTTGATGTATCCTCCCTCATGGTAAGTTATGAATTTTCAGAACAACTTTATAATCCCATTCTCCAGTGACTGAAAAAAATAAGGAAGATTTACCTGAGCAGCCAAGAGTAATGTGCACTAACTCAGAAATCTATCCATAACAAAATCTGAGTTGAAAGACTTTATTTCAGTATTCAGAGATTTAATTACTGTGTTGCTTATTGTTTTATAGCTAATCTACTAAACTTTAAGTTACACAGATGTTGAATAATCAGTCAACTGGAGGTTACATGAAGCAAAAGCACTACTTTGCTACTTGAAAATGGAACTTGTATTGTTATAAATTCTAGAACTTTTGGACAATTCTGCACAATATTCTTGAAAATGAATAAGGAAACCTTATGGACTTTACAAAGTGTGACAAAATAATTTGTTATTGATTAACTTCCTGAGTGTGTCTTTTACATCTTTGTTCCTGAGGCTGTAGATCAGGGGGTTAAGCATGGGGATGACCACAGTGTAAAACACAGAGGCCACCTTGACCATGAGCCATGAGCTTTTGGAGTTAGGGACGCAGTAGAGAAACAGGATGGTTCCATGGAAAATGGTAATGGCGGTCATGTGGGAGGCACAGGTGGAGAAGGCTTTATGGCGCCCCCCAGGTGAAGGCATCTTTAAGATTGTGATAAAAATGAAAACATACGAAGTAAGAACAATCATCAGGCTGCTTATTTCATTGAATGTAGCAGAAACTAAAATGATCTTCTGGCTAATGTAGGGGTCAGAGCAAGACACAGCAACAATGGCACCATGCTCACAGACAAAGTTATTTATGATATTATTTCCTCTGAAGGATAATCCCAGTAGAAAATAGGTGAGTGTCAGGGAACAGACTATGCCCCATGTGTAGGACCCAGCCACTAACAATGCACAGAGCTTTGGGGACATGACAACTGTGTATAGCAGAGGGTTACAAACTGCCACAAATCGGTCATAGGCCATCACTGCCAGCATGAAGGTTTCTGTCACCACGAATATGCAGGCAAAGAAGAACTGCATGATGCATCCTGTGAAGGAGATTGGTCCTGTCTTCCACAACCAGGTTCTCCAGGAGTTTGGGTGTCACTGTGGTGGAATAACAGAAATCAACAAAGGACAAGTGGCTGAGGAAAAAGTACATAGGAGTGTGGAGTTTGGGGTTGACCCTGATGATCACAATCATGCCCAGGTTCCCCAGCACAGTGACTGTGTAGATGGTCAGGAACACCAGGAACAGGGGCACCTGGAGGTCTGCATATTCTGAGAAGCCCAAGAGGGTAAAGGTGACTCCAGCAGTCTGATTTTCTTGGTTCCTGGGACAAAATAGGAAAGTTGATTCAGAGATGTGAGAAGAAAAATTTGCATAAGGTGGATTACAATATTGACAGGCTTAATAATTATTCATAAAAAGTGCTATGGAAAACACTGAGTTTCAACCATTAAATTATTTTAAAAGCTTAATTCACTAATATCACAATTATAAATATGAAATTGGTGTGAACGGAATAATAAAGGATGGCAGTTCAGAAAGGAAGAAAGTGAGGCAGTTGGCCCTGGTGTATTCTAAACATCAGACTCAGTATCATCAGGGGCAACTTGTTTCATGGGTAGGGCCAGTCTAGCTTTTCGCATGATTCACAGTTCAGTGAAAATGCTTATCTTGAAAGAAAGAGTTGTCATAAATTTCAACAATTTCTTCCCTTCTTCACCTTTTAAACTTGAGAACTTAGTACTCAAAAAAAGAAAATTAGAAAATTAATCACTCACTGAAATGGTCATTATATTTTTTTACTACTGTTTCTATAGCTATTTCTAAATTTCCCTTTCCAGTGACCTTATTACAGTTAGTCACACATTTCTCTCCATATATGTTAGATCTGTGTTGTAGAAGAATAACGCACTTGATCATCCAGTTACCTAATTATTGAAATTACAAAAATCTGTTGCCTCTTCTTGGTGTATTATAGTATCAGGTGTTCAGAATGATTTAGGGTAGAAACAAACAATAATAATGTCCAGACCATTTTTATTTTGCTGGAGCCATTTCTACCGCATCATGATCAGGTGGTCAATTTAGTCTACCTAGATCCTCCAAATATTAGACATTGCTTTCTGAGAAATTGCTATGGTTTTCATTTGGTTATGGATTATTTTGCATTAAATTGGTTTCCATAGACACACATTGTCTTTGCATTGCCTTATTCCCTTAGTTTTATCATCTCTTTTTATCTTCAACTATATCAATTTTATCTTCACTTTAGTTATTCATTATAGCCATGTTCATACTATTATGTTTTTATTAGTAACTATAAACTCTGAAAAATATAAATTTCTTGAAACTTTCATAACATAATACATATATTCTTGTTAGTTTTGTCATTTACCATTTTATCGTTGTTGCTCCATGATAAAATACAATTAATGAGTGCAAATATTAAACACTAGGAAATAGCAGGTGCTCAATAACACTTGAATAAATGAAGGTATATGTGATTGAATGAATTATTGGCATATAATATACATGTATGGGGTAAATTTTCATAATAATAATAAGGAAGTTAGACTTGCCTATTAAGTTAGGACCGCACTGTAAACTGACAATACACTGAGACACATCTTGAATCCTACAAAACAAGGAGCTATAGTGAAACTCCATGGGACCTTAAGCATCCTAAATTAGTATAAAATGAGGACAGTTGGGGGAAAAAATGATGCATTGGATTTTTTTTAATGTTCTGAGTGCCTTCAAAATAACTCAACTGCCCTTTTCTACCATTGCAATCCAGAATCACATCATGACTACTTACTGAAAGCTAAACTAGCACTAGGTATAAAGAAAATACAATTCCACATAGAATTAATTAAAAATCATATGCTTTATCACAAGTTGAAATTAAATGCTCTATAGTTTTCAATGAGTTATGATGATTTTATTTTCAAGAAGATATACAGCACTTATGTTTCCTGCATATATAATAAAGATTTCATTTATATATACATGCATTTTTCTTTAATTGCTCCTTTAGATTCATTTAATTTGATACCTGTATTTGATCTTCCACTACATTTATTATTAATTTCTAAATGTATTTTTTTGTTTAACACAAACTCATTGACTGAAATTTCCATAACTGAACACACTTTTTCAAGCTCATTCCAAAATCTATATTTGTTCCCTATGGTGGCTCTAACAAAATCTGAGCAGCCCAGGGTTAAAAGGGAAATCATTGCCATCAATGAAAAAAAATATATATACATATATACACACACATATATATATATATTCAGCTCATTCTTATCCACCCATCTTTTCCACATGTGTCAGTTTTTCAACCTGCCTCTTACACTCTGTATTCATAGCAACAGACTTTGAACCAAATTTCACAATCTCCAATTTAGTCCCAAGAAGTGTCGCCCACATTCACCTGACTGAGAGCTCAAGGTCCTGTGCACACTCTCTCCCTCCTTTCTAGTGACGTCCACTCTGGCTTTCTAATTGCATATTTGCTATATACTCAGCACTGTAACAAGAATTTTAGAAATTGTAAAATTATCAAATATATGCCCTGGGCTCAATTTTTTTTTTTTAATTTTGAGAATTAATCTAAGGAATAATGCATGTAATTGCAAATAATACAATACAACAAATAATTCTTATTACTCTTTTTTGTTTATTAGAGACAGGGTCTCGCTATGTTACTCAGGCTAGAGTGCAGTGGCAGAAAAATATCTCGCCATAATCTAGAACTCCTGGACTCAAGCAATCCTCCTGCCTCAGCCTCCAAAGCTGTTAAGACTACAGGCATGTGCCATCACAACAAGCTAATCTATTACTTATTAAAACCAAAGTTTGTACATATAAAAAAGGAGAGGGGTATTATGATTAAAAATAATTAAAATATTTCCTGGTAAGGGAGGGCAATCAACAATAATAAATACGGTAAAAGATAATGAATCAAATATTTCTAGTCAGAGGAACAAAATGGTTATCATGGCAGTCAGATTCACACATGGGTTTGCCTCCTGCGAAAAATATTGGAACACATTATTTTCTTTCTAAAATGAAATAAAGTAAGAATTAAAGCAACTCACCTAAGTGGAGAACAATTTGACTTATTCATTTACCGAAACTTCGTTGCAAAAATTAACACATTCCAGGAAAGTTCCTGTTGAGAATTCAACTTTTTAAAAAATATAATAGCAAACCTGAAGTGTATTTCAATGAAATGTTTTAGGGAAATGACTTTTTGCTCTAATCCTTTCAAAATAAACTCAGCAATAACAGAAAGAAAAAGAGACCAAAAAGCTGAATCCTGGTGTTAAACTGTGTCACACATATATGCCACCAAGTCCTTAGGGATGCTAACTTTAGAGAACATAATTGAAGTATTGCCTTGGAGGGTACAAATCGAGCAATTAGACAAAACAATGCCTCATGTGATATTCTGGTTGTTTGTAATTTCTTCTAAAGATTGGGGAATAATTCCATCAACAACTTTAATTCTATGATCTTGTTTTAAATATATCGAACAAGACTTAATACATTTTGACTTTAAGTACTTTTAAAATACAAAAAATGTACAAAAGAAAAAAATCAGCTATTGGAAAACAATCCAGAGGTAACTACTCTTAATCTTGTTCTATTTCTGGTTTTCTCACTCCTATGTGAGTATATATGTATCAGTGCATATACGGATACAAATCTTATACAAGTATCATAGTTATATTGTTTGTTATAGTTTTTTAATTATACAATAAAATCTCTATCATGAGACCCCAAATTGCCAAAACAATCTTGGTAAAGAAGAACAAAGTTTGATGTCTCACACTTTCTGATTTCAACATTACCACAAAACTATAGTAATCAAAACTGTGAGGTACTGGCATAAAAACAGACATATAGACCAGTGGATTAGAATAGACAACCCATAAATAAACCTAAACATTTATGGTCAAATATGTTAAACAAGGGTGCCAAGATCATTTAATGGGAACAGGGAAGTCTTTATAACAGATGATGTTGGGAAAACCAGATACCTTCATGCAAAAGAATAAATTTGAACCCTTATCTTACACCATGAAAAAATTAACTTAAAATGGATCAAAGACCTAAAAGAAAGAGCTGAAATTTTAAAACTGTTAAAAGAAAACCTAGAAGAAAAACTTCATGATGCTGAATTTGTTAATTATTTCTTGTGTATAACACCAAAATGATAGGCAAAAAAGAAAAAAAAATAGAAAGAATAGACTTTATAAAAATTAAAAACTTTTGTACATCAAAGAACATTACCAACAGAGTAAATTCGCAACCTAAAATATGGGAGAAAATATTTAAAAATCATATTTCTGAGCGATTAATATACAGAATTTATAAAACTTCTACAACTCAACAATAAAAACCAACCCAATTCAAAAATGTGAAAAGAACCTGAATAGACATGTTTTAAAAGAAGATTTCCATATTGCCAGTAAGAATGTGAAAAGATGCACAATATCACTAATCATTAGGGAAATCCAAATCAAAACCACAATGAACAGCCACTCATTTATTCAAGATGAATAAATTCTAGAGTTCTGCTATACGACATCGTGCTTATAGTTAACTTCACTGTAGTGTACACTTAAAATTTTGTTTAGAGGGTAGCTATCAAGTATCTCTTCTTAAGAAAATAATAAAAAAAGAACAGAACAAAACGAAAGCAAACAAACAAAAATAATGAGATACAATTTCATCTCATAATAGCATTAAGATTGTTATTGTTAAAAAAAGAAAGGGAGGAAGGAAGGAAGGAGAGAGAGAGAGAGAAAGAAGAAAACGGAAAATAGCAAGTGTTGGGGAGATGTGAGGAAATAGACGTCTTGAATATAGTGAGTGGGAGTGTAAAATGGTGAAGCTGCTATGGAAAAACCTGCAGTGGTACCTCAAATAATTAAACATGAAAATACCATATGATCCAGCAATTCCACTTCCAGTATGTGCCAAAATAATTGAAAGCAGAAATTCAAACAGATATTTGTGCATCATTATTCCCAATAGCCAAAAGGCAGAAACAACTCAAATGTCCATGGAGAAATACACGTGCTTCAACACGGATAAACCATGGAAACATTAGGCTAAGCGAAATAAACCAGAAGCAAAAGGCAAATATTGTATCACATATACAAGGTACCTAGGAGAGTGAAATTCATAGAGGCAAAAAGTAGAATACTGCTTACAAGGACTAGGGGAGGGAAAAATGGGGAGTTATTGTTTCATGGGTACAAGTTTCCAGTTTTGAATGTTGAGAAAGATCTGGAGATAGGGAGGGATCATGGTTGCGCAACAATGTGAATATACTTGATTCTATTAAACTGCATTCTCAAAAGTGTTTAAAATAGTAAATTTTATTTTCTGGGCATTTTTCCACAATAAAAATTAAAAGAAACAATTCAGTAATGAGATAGTCCAATTCAAAATGAGCAAATTTTAACAGATGTAAAATATACGGATTACTAATGATCACTGATAAAATGCTCAGAATTATTCATCATCAGGGGAATTCAAATTAAAATCCTAATGAGATAAGACTACTTGCCTGATGGCTAAAAATCTTAAATCTAACAATACTGATTATGACAAAAATGTGAAGCAACAGTTATACATAGCTGATGAGATGGTAAACCAATTACGTGGGCTTGTATATTGTCACATCTTGTTGAAGTGAACTCTTAAGATCTGTGCAAAATTTGTACATAAATTTTATCTCAGTTTTAAAAGTACACAATGAGTTTACCTTTCCTTTACTTAATTTGAAAACTTATAGTATTAACATGAAAATGGATTGTTCATTGGAGGCTCTCACTTGTCCATTGTCAGTAGAGAAATGATATCTGGAACAGTGGTACATAATTCTCAGTACAATAAAATACATTTTTATGCTTGATGTTGGAAACAGAAGGATTAAGGAAAGCATTAATTTAATTTATGTGTGTTTGTGTAGTTTCCAGTATTCCTCTTGTTATTAATTTCTAGTTTAATTCCATTGTGGTCAGAGAAAATACTTGATATGATTTCATTTTTTAAAAAATTTTTAAGACTTGATTTGTGGCCTCATATATAGTCTATCCTTGATAATGATCCATGTACCTAGGAGAAGAATTTGTATTTTGCAGCTTTTGGATGAAACATTCTATAAATATTTATTAGGTCCATTTGGTCTGTAGGTAGATTGTGTGATGGTTTTTTTGGTTGGTTTTCTACTGAATGATCTCTCCAATGTTGAAAGTGGGCTGTCGAAATTTCGAACAGTTATTGTATTGGGTTGTATCTCTCCTTTTAGCTGTAATAATACTTGTTGTATATATCTGGGTGCATATATATTATATACGTGCATAAAGGTTATTAAATATGAAATGTCCGATTTTGAATCAAATGTTTAGTTTATTATATCTCAAATAAGAAGCAGTACAATTAATCAAAGTATGCACCTAAACTATTGGCACAGTTTTGCCATCTTAACGGTATCTGGTTTATGCCAGCAGTGAAGAAGCCTGGAGAGACAGTGGCAATGAAATTGCAAAAGGCTTTTTCCACAGCTTGTTGAGAATTGAATATTTTTCCTGGCAAGAAGTGGTCCAAAGCCTGAGAGAAGTGGTAGTCAGTTGGTGCAACGTCTAGTGAATATGGTGGATAATAGTTTCCAGCCTCTGTAGTTTGAGCAGCTTTGTTTGTATAACATATGGTCAAGAGTTGTCTTGCAAGAGGATTAGCCTGTCTCTGTTGACCAATCTCGGCTGCTTAATCGCAAGCATCCTCATCATTTCATACAACTGGTTGTTGTAGACATCTGCTGTAATCAGTTGACCAGGTTTCATGAAGCTGTAGTGGACAATACCAGCACTGGGCCACCAAACACACACCACTAGCTTTTTTTGATGAATATTCAGTTTTGGACTGTGTTTCGGCATTTCATCTTTATCCAACCATTGTGCCGAATGCTTGTGATTGTCAAAAAGAATCCATTTTTCATCACGTGTAACAATACGGTGTAGAAATAGTTTGCCTTTATGTCGTGACAGCAAAGAAAGACAAGCTTCAAGATGATTTCTCTTCTGACATTCATTTAATTCATGCAGTATCCATCTATCCAGTTTCTTTGCCTTGCTGATTTGTTTCAAATGGTCCAATATCATTGGAATAGTAACGTCAAACCCTACTGCTAATTCGTGCATAGATTCAGATGGATTCACTTTCACTACAGGTTTCAGCTCATCATTATCCACCTTGGTCTCAGGTCACCCACATGGCTCATTTTCCAGATTAAAATCACCAGAATGGAACTTCTCAAACCACTGACGTACTGTGCGTTCATTAGCCACATCCTTCCCAAATACTTCGTTGATATTTCGAGTTGTCTGCACAGCATTGGTTCAATGACAGAACTCATGTTAGAAAATAACATGAATTTTTGACTTATCCATGGTTTCAAAAAATTGCTCTTAAAAAAACTTTGAAAGATAATCACAAGCCAAAGCATGTATTTGAAAGAATGAGGATGTACCTTCACAATAAAAATAAAACATGAAGTGTCAACATGAAATGTGAAAGATATCAACTGTCAAACTTAGTACTTAAGGAAATCAAACATTTCATACTTAATAACCTATATTTAAAGTTGTTATATCCTCTTGCTGAGTTGACTCCTTTATCATTATATAATGACCTTCTTTGTCTCTTTTTACAGTTTTTGTCTTGAAATCTATTTTATCTGATAGAAGTATAGCTTCTCCTACTCTTTTGGTTTCCATTTACATGGAATGTCTTTTTTCCATCACTTTATTTTCAGTCTCTGTGTGTCTTTACAGGTAAAATGGGCTTCTTGTAGGCAATATATAGTTGAGTCTTATTTTCTTCATCCATTCAGGCATTCTATGTCTTTTGATTGCACGGTTTAGTCCATTTACATTCAATGTTATTATAGATAGTTAAGAGTTTACTACTGTCATATTGTTATTTGATTTCTGGTTGGTTTTTTGTCCTTCCTTACTCCCTTCCATCCTTCCTTCATTCCTTTCTTTCTTCCTCTCTTCCTTCATGTAAAAGTGATTTTCTCTGGTAGTATGTTTTAAATTTTTGCCTTTCATGTTTTGTGTATCTGTTGTAGGTTTTTTGATTTGAGGTTACCATGAGGCTGGAAAAAAATCTTATAGCCAATTATTTTAAATAGATGACAACTCCACTTACAAAAAACCAAACAAACAATTAAAGAGAGAGGCAAAAGAAACTTCATACTTTATCTCCATCCCTCCATGAGTTTTGACTTTTTGTTGTATCCATGCACAACTTTTTATACCATTTATCTCTTAAACTCCTACTGTATTTTGTTAAGCTAGTATCTAACTCAGTGCCAAGCTATATATTTAAGGGTATTTGTGAAAAAACATAGAAGAAAACCAATATCTTACATAAGCCATTTATATTTGTTAATCATAAATGCAATTTACTAAGCAACTCTCTGTGTATAATCTCACTTGTTTGATGAAATTAAAATGGCATTAGATTTTAATGTTTACTTTGACATAGAATATGATTTTCATAAAGAAAATTCCATTTTGTATTTTTACACTCTGAGAGTTATTATATAAATTCCAACCCTGCATTGTTAATTACAGGCAGAAATTGAAGCGTTCCCCAGACCATTAACTCTCCATAGTATTTGTAAATGCTCCACATATTATAGCATAATGAAAACTTTCTGAAAGTGAAAGTTAATTGCAAGTGAGAAAGACTATTAGGGGAGACTGAAAATAGATTGAAAGTTTATAATTTCATGACAAAAGCAAGGAGTGTAAAATATTAACATTGCCAGAAATGGAAAAATAATTACTGAAGAAAAACTAATGTGCCACATTATAGTTCAAAGAAGACAATAATAATTTTTCTAAAAGTATTCAATAAAAAATGAGGATGGATCTCATTTTTTAGACCTAATATAATCTGTGTCTTGATATAGTATAATGGTGTTTATAATAAAATATATATGTAATCTGCAGTATTTACATCAAAATTTATGTATCTAAATATGAAAAATACAAATATGTTTATATATATACACACACGATCTATATACATGATCTCCACATATATATGATCTATACCTGTAAATGTGTATCTATCAATCTACCTACTAAGAGAGTTAGAGACAAGACAGAAACTTTTGGTCATAAAATTTCAGATACCTTGTTAATCACAAAATGGATATTATGCCAATACTTTTTAGTCATTGATTCCTTTATAAAAACAATTTATGATTAATTAAATGTAATAAGCTTTGATTAAATAATACATTTGCCTAATGTGATTCAAAAGATACCTTTTTTTAAAAAAGGGTCTTACGTGATATTCTCCTTCCACATATCGGTTTTTCTACCTGAAGTAACCATGGCTAAGTCTTTGTTTGTTCTTTGTTTGAATCCTCCAGAAACAGTAATGCATGTATATGCTCATACATAGCACAGACACACATATGGTTCTTATATAAATGGTGTCAGATTATGACTACTGCATAGTTGTTGCTCAATTTTTCTGCAAGATTCTATTTTGGAGATATAAGTATATACAAAATATAAGTTTATATAAAAATGACCTAACATTTTAAATGGCTCTAAGGTATGATTTTTTCCAAGAAACTGTAATTTATTACCAAACACAAATTAATGGGAATTTAACAGTCCCTAGTCTTTTGTTGTTATAGATAATTACTCAAAATTATCCAAATTTATACCTGTTCTTTTTTTTTTTCAAAATATAAAAACCTCAGAGGTAGTATTGCTGGGTCATGTATATTTTCTTATGGCAAATATTAGCAAATTATTCTCTACAGTAACGTATATGAGTCCTTGAAGATGTATGTTGCAGATCCCCCTTCAAGGAAAAGCTTGTTCTCCCAATTGTTAATGTCTTCAAGATTGGCCTTAGCTACATGGAGCCACCATGCCCGCTTGACTGATTAGGCATGTGTATAAAAGCCTGTCCCCAAGGGATCAATTCAGAGACTCTATGTCATATGTGTGCCAAAATTCCCATGGGATAGGAAGGGCTTTGGTGGGTTCATCACAGTCTGTATCATCCCTGACCTTTTCTTTCTTCCCACAGCTGTTTATCCCTAAAAAATACTCTACATGACAAGTTCTGTGTCAAGATCTGAGTCCAGGGAATATAACTGTCACACTTCTAAAAAAATGTAAATTTTGTAAGTGTGGCAGAAAACTTTTAAATTTTTTTCAAATTCTTTTTATTATTTTAATTGAAGTATAACTTAAAAGCAATGTAGAGAACAACTAAGAGTTCAAGAAATTAAAGTGAACAAACTAGTACAAATACCAATAATATCAAAATATTAATTATTACCAAAATATTACCCAGGAGCATACATTACGCCCCTTCCCTGGCAGTAGCCTTCAAAGTTAACAACTATTCTGACACATTACTATGAACTAATTTTGCCTGTTTATATTAATAAACAATATGATTTATATACTTCAATATTTGCCTTTTCTTGCTTAACATTAGGCTGTAAAATTCCATGATGTTGTTCCATTTTATTAGAGTATTGGTACGTAAGTTTTTTCATTATCTCTACACAGCATTCAATTGAATAAATACAAACAAAAGATATTATCTTTTTGACAGACATATGAGTTGTTTTTAGTTTGGGGAAATTAGAAATAGTGTTGCTTATATACTTTACCCTATCTTTGGTGCAAATATGCATGTGTTTTATTGACTATATAACAGGGAATGTAATTATGAGCTCATACTTCCACAGAGTTTTTCAAAGTATTGGGTCAACTTTACACTGATCTTCAGCATTTATTAAAATTTGTTTAATCTATATTCTTGCCAACTCTTTGTTTTATCAATTAAATTTATTTGTGAAGTTTGCTTATGAGATTATTTGCTAATATTTCTTGGGTATTTTTTGTACTTTATGGTTAGTTGAATTATATATAATAATTATTACATGTATCTTTCATATGTGTTCCTAAGATGTGTTCTCATCTGTCTTAGGTTTATTCCCTTAGTAGCAGACACTGAGAGAAGGATTTGAATGCAATTAGTATATTTGGAAGATGATTCTATGAAGCATGAGTAGGAAAGACAGCATTAGAGAACAGGTTATTTTTGTGGACAACTGGGTCTCAGTCTTACTGGAGACCTCAGGAAACCTGTGTAAAAGCTTACTAAGGTTTGACCCAACAAGAGTTGAGGAAGTATTTACACACCTATACAATGCATTATTGGTTGAGACTCATTCCTGGAGGTAACTTCCTGGCACTTTCAAGCTGGTTGATGCATGGACTGAAAACACATCTACTACCAGAAAAAAGCCTCCAGGTACAGAGTCATGGGAATTTTCAGTAAGAAACCATCTGAAAAGAAAAAAATAATAATAAATGAAGAAAACAGAAGGATTTAATAAAATAAATGGCCAACTTAAAATAGGGTGTATCAACAAATACAAAATGGGTGCTTTGACTGATAATATTGATTAAACTCTCCTATATCTATCAAGGAAAAAAGAGAGGTAAGGCAAAAATAACTAATATCAGCAATGAAAAATAAGCACCATTATAGATCCTACCAACTTTACAAAGAGACTATTATAAAAAATATTATGATAATACCTTTGAAAACTTACATATATTGGGTGAATTGTACAAATATTATACAATAAGACTGACTCAAGAACAAAAATTAGATCATAACTTTCTACCACCATTAAAGAAAGTGAATCCATAATTTAAATTAAAATTTTTCCTATCTTTCAGTGAATTCTACTATTAGGCACAATTTTTCACTGGATTGAATAAGGAGAGACACTTACCAATTGATTTTAAGAGGCTAGTATAATTTTAATGACACAAAATAACAAAGAGTAGACTAAAAGAAAATTAAAGAACAATTTCATTCATAAAGACAGAATTTAAAATTCTAAATGAAATATTGATACATTAAACTAATCAACAAATAGAAAGGATAATCTATTATATCACATTTAAATTTATTTTCTCAGAAAAAAAATTGTTTCAATATTTGAAAATTCAAAATGTAAGTTTCTATGTTAAAATATTAATGGAGCTAAATCAGATAATTATTTAATAAAATGAAGAGTAAGTAGGTTGAAAAAATTCAACATCCACTCACTAATAAACAAAAAATAACAAAAATAAATAAAAATAATCATCACAGACATCAACAAGCCACATAGTCATCAGACTGGCCAAAATCAAAGTGAATGAGAAAATCCTTCAAGCTGCAGTTGAAAGCATCAAGTAACTTACAAAGGAGAACCCATAAGACTAATAGCAGACTTCTCAGCAGAAATTTAACAAGCCAGAAGGGATTGGGATCCAATCTTCAGTCTTTTTACACAGAATAACTGTCAGCCAAGAATTTGTATCTTGCAAAACAAAGTTTCCTAAATGAAAGAGAAATAAAATCTTTCTCAGAAAAGTAAATGCTAAGGGAATTTGTCACCACTAGACGTGCCATACAAGAAATGCTCAAAAATGCTCTAAACACCAAAAGAATGGTTGATACTCACCAATGTAAAAAAACTCAAAAATAAATACTCACAGCTCTTATAAAACAGTAAAACAAGAGAGAATTCACAGCAACTGTTAACAATCAACATGTTGATTGAAACAGTATCTCACTTACAAATGTTAACATTGAATGTAAATGATCTAAATGGCCCACTTAAAAGACATAGATTTAAGAAATGGATTAAAAAACTCAACTCAATGCAATTCCCATCAAATAACAACATCATTTTCCACAGAATTAGAAAAACAACCTGAAAATTCATATGGAACAAAAAAAGATCTTGAATAGCCAAAGTAATCCTAAGGAAAAAGAAGAAATCTGGAGGCATTACATTACTCGACTTCAAATTATAGTAAAAGGCAGTAGTTACCAAAATAGCTTGGTACCGGTAAAAGTAGACACATAGAGCAATGGAACCAAATAGAGAACCCAGAAATAAAGCCAAATACCTACAATCAACTGATCTTTGACAAAGCAGGTAAAAACATATACTGTAGGAAGGCCACCTTATTCAATAATGACTACTAGGAAAGTTGGATAGCCTTATGCAGAAGAATGAAACTGGATCCCTGTCTCTCACGATATATAAAAATTAACTCAAGACGGATTAAAGTCTTAAATGTAAGACCTGAAACCTTAAAAATATTAGAAGAAAACCTAGGAAAAACTATACTTGACATTGGCCTAGGTAACGAATTTATGACTAAGACTTCCAAAGCAAATGCAACAAAACCAAAAATAAATAAATGGAACTTAATTAAACTGAAAAGCTTCTGCACAGGAAAAGACAAAATAACCTACAGAATGGTAGAAAATATTCACAAGCTATATATCTGACAAAGGTCTAATATCCAGAATATACAAAGAACTCAAACAGATCAGCAAGAAAAAACAAATGACCCATTAACGAGTGGACAAAAGAAAGGAACAGACATTTTTTCAAAAGAAGAGAAACAAATGTCCGACAAACATATAAAAAACCCCTCAACATCACTAATCCTTATGGAAATGCAAATACAAACCACAATGATATACCACCTTACCCCTGTATGAATGGCCATTATCAAAAAGTAAAATAAATAAATAAATAAATAATAAATAAAAGATGCTGGGGCAGATGCAGTGAAAAGGGAATGCTTATACACTATTGATAGGAATGTAAATTAGTACAACCTCTATGGAAAATAGTATAAAGATTTCTCAAATTATTAGAAGAAGATTTGCCATTTGATCTGGAAATCCCATTACTGGGGATCTACCCAAAGGAAAAGAAGTCATTTTATAAAAAAAAGGCACTTGCATCTGTATGTTTATTGCAGCAACATTCACAATTGCAAAGATACGGAACCAGACCCAGTGCCTACCAATGGATGAGTGGATAAAGAAAATGTAGCGCATGTGTATACACACACACACACACACACATTATGATGCACGCTCATACAGAGCGACTTAATGGACACTGGAGACTCAGAAGGGGGAGGGTGGAAGGGTGATGCGGGATGAAAAAGCACCTATTGGGTACAATGTACACTATGCAGGTGACAAGTATATCAAAAGCCTAACTTATGCAATATTCAATTCAGCAATATAACAAAAAAACCCTTGTACATCCTAAATCTCTTTAAATAAAATAAAATACAAAAAAATAGTAAAAATGGCATATGAATGGGCTTTAGAAAAAAAATTCATAAACAAATTAAACCATACCCTACCTCAATAATCATAAACATTCAAATTAAAGTTGCAATACAATATTCTACATTAAGTAAATGGGTAAAAATCATAAAGTCTTATAATATTGAGGGGTGGTAAGGAAATGGATCATAATTTTGGAGCTTTAAAATATTACTATTAGAAGTATAAATTGATACAACCACTTTAAAAATTGAGACTTAAATAAATGCACAATATTTCTAGGTATAATCCCATTCTAGTGAGTACTTATGCTTATTGCGATGGCGTATATGCCCATAAATGAAACATCCCAAATGTCCTCCATAGTAGACTGAATTTTAAAAATATTTGTAATATTTATACCATGAAATATTAAACAGAAATAAAATTCAACAACTGTAAATACAGTCATGCATTTTTTAATAACAGGGATATTTTCTGAGAAGTGTCATTAGGTGATTTCGTCATTCAACAAACATCATACTGTGTGCTTACACAGACCTAGACAGTATAGCCTACCATACACCTAGGCTATGTGGTATAGCCTATTGCTACTAGGCTACAAAGCTGTACAGCATGCTACTAGACTGATTATAGGCAACTGTAACACAATGGTAAGTATTTGTGTATCTAAACATATATAAACATAGAAAAGGTACAGCAAAAATACAGTATTATGATGCTATGGGACTACAGTCATATATGTGGACTGTCATTGACTGAAAGAAACGTCATTATGCATTATGTACACAATATCATAAATGATTTTTGAAGTCATAATGTTCCATTTATAAAAATCAGATACCTGGAATGCACACTGCATGATTTCTTTCACAAAAAGCTTGCAAAGAGGGAATACTAATTCATTTTTTGAGAGGCATAGGTGGTGAATCAATGTAGAAAAGCAAACGCATCATTATGATAAAGAGTCATACTCTTGGCTATTGCTTGGAGTGAGAAGAAAGGCTTTGTGATAGGCTTCTGGGGTCCTGGTGATGTTCTGTTGATCCACCTGGAGTTACATATGTGTTTGTTTAAAAATATTTTTCAATATATTTTGAATTTAAAATGATAATGTCAGAGAGTTAGGCAAATGTCACATTTTGCAAAGAATTAGATTTTCACCACAAATGTAGTAGAAAATGATTGCAAAATTCTAAGCTGGGGAGTGGAATAAACTGATTTTACATCCTAAAGAATCGTAATGGATAATCTATTATTAATAGGTGTTACAAGTGTCTTAGTACATTTTGTGTTATTATAGCAGAATACCAAGGACTGAGTAATTTATTAATAAAAAGAACAGAAATTTATTTCTCACAGTTCTGGAGGCTGAGAAATTTACTATAAAAGTGCCAACATCTGGTGAGGTCCTTCATGCTGCATCATCCCCTAGCCCAAAGTGGAAGAAAGGGCACTAGAGAGCATGTGCACATGAGAGAGGGACGGGCCCAAACTCATCCTTTTTAACTGGAATCCACTACTTCCATAACTAATCCACTCTCGTAATAATGGCGTTAATCCATTCATGAGAGCAGAGCCCTCAATACCTAATCAACTCTGAAAGGTCTGACCTCTCAGCATTGTTGCATTGGGAATTAAGTTACCAACACATGAATGTTGAGGGACACATTCAAGCCATAGCAATTAGGTTAAGAAATAAAATAGTGGATTAATTTTGTATTAACTGCTTAATACCAACTTAATGATGGCTTAGAGAGCAGAAACATGAATAACATCTATTTTGGAGATAAAAAGGAGCATGACTACTGTCAGATTTTTGTGAGAGACTCTGAAATGATAAATAATGTTTTCTTCTTTCTTTAAGCAACTGAATAAGTGAGGACCCCATTCACTGATACAGAGAAGACTGGTGGGAGGAATAAGTTTGTTGTGAAAATGAGTGATCAAAAAGTAAGTTTTATTAATCTTGATCATTGTATTATTCAGTAATGGGTATAAGTATTGTTAGAAGTAAATTGAACTTTCTCTTGATATTCAGCACTATCTCAACACCTTTTGTTGAACCATAATATATTACATTGATACTCAAAAAATGTGTGATGCCTGTAAATAGTAGCCAATAATTTCAGCAACAACTTCTTAATGTAAGCTGGTATTTTTCATAATGTAGACCCTAAGATCCTCATTTTATCTGAAATAAAGTTTTAAGGTAGAACAAAAATTTGTGCTGTGCATAACTTGCTGAGTCAAAACAATTGATTATGAGAACTTGAGCATTGATCCACTAACTGCCTAAGTGCACTTATCACCTGTGTTTGCAGCACATTTTAAGCATAGCTTGAAGTTAAACCATAACATAAGTAGTGAATACCTAAATATAGATTATTTCTTCATCCTGACTTCCACAATGTCCAGTGGGATGACTTTGAAATATATTTCTTTCTGAAACCTCCTGAGAAGAAATGAATCATATTGCATTATAATTATATTACACTAGAGATAATTTTAAGGCATTCTGAACACTGAAAACCATGTCATATGCAACATTTAATTTATTAAAACATAATCATATATTTACTCAAAATAATCCTAAACTATCATCAACAAAGTATATGAAAAAAGTTGGACATAGAACATAAATAAACATATTTATTTGAATTATATTGAGTGAGAATGAATTCTGGAGTTGATTAAGCTCCTAACTGTCTCTTTCACATCCTTGTTCCTCAGGCTGTAGATAAGGGGATTCAGCATGGGGGTCACGACTGTATAAAACACAGTGGCCACTTTGACCAGGAGCCACGAGCTGTTGGAGTTGGGCACACAGTAGAGAACGAGGATGATCCCATGGAAAATGGTGATGGCAGTCAGGTGGGAGGCACAGGTGGAGAAGGCCCTCCGCAGTCCACCTGTAGAAGGCATCTTGATGATAGTGACAACTATGAAGACGTAGGAGGCGAGGACGACCAGGAGGCTGCAAGCCTCACTGAATATAGAAATGACTAAACAGGCCATCTGGCTGAAGGAGGGGTCAGAGCAGGCCAGAGAGAGGATGGCAGAGTACTCACAGCCAAAGTGATTTATGATGTTAGATCCACAGTAGAAAAGTTCCCAAAGAGAATATGTGAGTGTCAGGGCACAGAGTCCACCCCATACGTAAGTCCCAGCTACCAGGAGAGCACAGAGCTTGCGGGACATGGCAACTGTATAGAGCAGTGGGTTACACACAGCCACAAACCTGTCATAGGCCATCGCCGCTAGCATGAACATTTCTGTGATCACGAATGCACAGCCAAAGAAAAATTGTGCCATGCATCCATTGAAGGAGATAGTTCTGTCTTCCACTACCAAGATCTCCAACAGTTTGGGTGTAAATACATTGGAATAACAAAAATCCAAAAAGGATAGATGGCCGAGGAAAAAGTACATGGGTGTATGAAGTTTGGGACTGATTCTTATGACCACAATTATGCCCAAGTTCCCCACCAGAGTGACTGTGTAGATGGCCAAGAACACCAGGAAGAGGGGAGCCTGGAGGTGTGGATACTCTGAGAAGCCCAGCAGGACGAACGTGGTCACAGAGCTCTGGTTTCCTTCATCCAGAACCATGACCCTTGATTTTAGACAAAGAAAGGAAAAAAGAAAGAAAGAAAAAAACCAAATAAAATTGAGCAGCAGAACTTGAGAAGGTGGGGTGTCAGGCACTCAGGAGAGGCTCAATGCAGACCAGTGAGGACAAGTGTGTTCGGTTTTTATTCATTATGTTCTGCTTCACTTTGGAGTTTCACTTGACAACTTAGTGTCTTTTTTATTATGGACAATGAGCTTTATCCTTTAATATTTCAGTTTTCTTATCTAAAAAACAAAAAAAAGTTTATATAAATATATATAAATAGTTTATATTTGTATATATAAATACATGCAAAGAGTTTATATTTATATATATAAATACATGTAAATAGTTTATATATAAATACATGTAAATATTTATATAAACTATATATATTTATATATAAAATAGTTTATATATAATATATATATAATCTCTTAATGTATGTGATACTTGGCACACTGAATGCTCTATAATAAAACATAATTTGTGAAAACAAAGGAGACATAGAGCAAAATCAGAAAAGCATTGATCAGATCATAGTAGCCATTTAATCATGTCAGAGGAGTCCTTATAAAGATCAAGCACTTTGAATATGTATAAATAAAAACCTAATAGCAAATTCTTCTGGGGAAAGATGTATCTTGTCAGACATTCACAGTTTTATTTTCATATATTGGAGTATTATCTATTATGGGTTTATAACATTATGAAGGACTCATCAAACATCTACTTTAGAGTATCTGTAAGTGGTCTGATCAAAAATTCCACTGATAACTATATTCTCTCAATGACATAGCCACCATATGGTTATTTAGAAGGCTCAAACTGCTCAATGATGTGAAACTATCTCCTGAAGAAATATTTTGTTGATATTCTTAAAAGTTTCACATTGATTGTCTTCTGCTACAGTTTTTATGTAGTGCATATTGCATACAACAGAAATAAACAACCACTTGTTTATTAGAATTATAAACCACAACAAATATAGTACGAAAAAAGTAATATCTCATACAAAAACAACATAAGCCCTTTCTTTATATGACAAACTTAGGTGTGGTGGCCAAGGAAGAATAAAAGAAGGTTTAAAATTGAAAAATATGAACTCTTTTTTGGTAAATAAGAGTCCGAATATTAGGAATTTCACATGATTAAGCCTAATTTAAAAAAAGACTGATTCTGGAAGGGGATTTGAAGACCTGGTAGATATGACACTGCCATCATGAACACATTCATGAACTGGTATTATTTTTAGTCTTGTCTATAACAAACATCAGCCTACTAGCATCAAATGTACCACTACTAATCCCAGGTGCAGAACATCAGCTATAAAATCACATTCTGTTACTTAGGAGATTTGGTGGACAATTTGTAACTTCATATATTTAGTCACATGTGTTGATAAAATAGCTCATCTTTAAACTCAGCAACTTGGATTACTTGAATTGAGTCACAACTAGGCAGACTAAGAATTTTGAGATACAAATTATTACTACTACCAGGCAGCTAGTTTATGACATTATATCAGTACAGGTTCTTGAATGTGCATTGGAGAAAGAATCCCTGGAATTTTTAGATCATACTCTGCCTAGTAGAAATTAAGAGACCTTTCTGAAAGACTCTAAGAGCAAGATTAAGACAAGACTTGGCCCAGCTGAAAAGCAGAAGATTCCTGAAGATTTTCACGTGCCCCATGTTTCATCTTCATTAGCAATAATTTTAGTGCTTCTTCCTTAAAGTTCGTTTCTCTACATCTAACGATCCCTCTTCAAACCCTGCCATTGAAACAAACCACAGCACTATATAGTTACTTCCAAATTTAAATATTTATTTTAGGATGTCCTTTACTAGACTTTTCTCATAATTTCCAGGTTCTAATCTACATATTTCTATTTCTAGAGTTAAGTGGAACAAAATGCTGATTTACTGTCTTTCACATTACAGAATTTCAAATATTTCAAGACATTTTACTTAGTCCTCTCGCCTTTTCCTAGGTAAATATCTTTAATGTTTTTGTTTCTTTGTTTTTATTCTCTCACGGTGGTTTCTAAATATCTTAGAGGGTTTTCTTAATGTTCTTGGTATAACATTAACCTTCTTGAGCTAATATCAGTGCTAAGAACTAGACCTGCTACTCCAATGAAATCTATCTAGGCCAACAGTGTATGAACTCAAGAAACTATTTATACTTGCTATATAGCTAATAAACTTAGTATTTGTAGTTAATTGTTTGAACTGCCTTAGGTCAATTCACTACCGTGCCAAATTTTTACCGTGGCTTACCATTTAGCCACAAGCCCCACGCTTACATAGTTAGAATTTTTTATCAAAGTTGAGGATTGTGCATTCATTATTAATTTTATACCTTACTCAAATCTTCTCTAATTTACCATGCTGTCTGCAGAACTATTAATTCTAAATGGGTAGATCCCTGACCACAATTCTTGACTTAATTCAGGACTCTTTTTCCGTCCAGAATACCTTCATTAATGTTACTAATCATCATGGATCATTCTATTTTTCTATACTCAATTATGATTTGGGAAATTTTTTTAAGTTTTATAAAATACATTTTATCTTAGCTTATGACTAGTCCCCACATTGTGTTAAATATGTGCTTTCAGTTTAATAAATAAAGGGATCCATAGCAACCTGGAAAGGTCCAGAACAGTTTAAATGTGTTTCTTCCTTACCTACCTCACAATCATTTTGAGTCCAACATTCAGATTTGAATTCAATTTTTGTTGATTTCTCAACACAATGATATATAATCTTCATTTTACCATTGCTTTCTCACCATGGTCTTGTGCTTTCTGGTTGTCGTTTTATAATCTCAGTTTTGTGGCTATTGGAAAATCAGTCAGGAAAAAAGAAAAACAGAAATTTCACAATGTCCCTCCCTCTTCATTCTCACCATCACCAGTAGTCGTTTAGATACAAAGTTCCTTGCTGGCCTATGAAACTCCCAAATATCCCAACTATCCTTTACCCTTAGATACAATAATTTAGGTGTTTTTGGCAGCACTTTATTGCAAAATACATCAAATTGAAACTATTCTGTATGGACTTCTATAATATCCCTCCCAGAAGTACATAAACAAATTATCTTGTCACCAAATATAATGCTCTACTTATACAAATATCTTAAAATTTTATTATTAAAAATTTATTTCTTCTAAACCACAGAAATGACACCTTTTCTCCTCTAGAGTTTTAAACCACATCATCTTTAAATGAGAAGTTCCCTATACAGTTCTTCCAAGAAAACTTATCTGGTTAATGCAAATATCACTACTTTTCTCCTGCTCTATTTTCCTTGATCCTATATTACCACAATACTTATGAAATGCCTAGCATATTTTACTAACTTTATGTGTGTACGCATGTGTGTGTGTTACTTTATTTTTTCTGAATTCATTAAATTTATTAAGGACAAAACTTACATTTAACAATTCATCTAAAAGCCTTAGTGTACCTAAAACAGCATTTAAAGACACAGTTTCAAATCAAGTACAATGATCCTTAGAACAATAAAAGTAGATTTTAGCACCTTGAATATGCACCATTAGCTGAACTAAGTAGATACTTAGCTCATATAAGTTTTTCCCTCCCAAAAGCTTTCCAGATTTTAATATACCTCATTTAAGAATGAATATTGAAGCAACTCACCAGAAGCCAGATTTTCCTGATGTATATTTTTTACTGATGGCTTCCTTGTTATTATTAATAAACTGCATGCACAATCTGTCTCAAAAGAAAAATTTTCTTATAAGTCTTCCTGTTACTTTAAAGGCAGTGAGTGACTCTGGCAAAACATGCTTCTGTATAGGAGTCAACTAATGACATTTTTACAATTGTTGAGAAATTTTGGAGGAGCATAAAGACACCCTTGAGTAAGAGACAGACCTGGAAACTATGTTCCATGATCATGTTGCTTATTTTACATATAATTGTTTGACCCTGGAGACACAGACCCTGGAGAATCACGATTGAATAATTAGAAGAAGCTTCTTCTTCTTTAATTTAGCCGGAAATTTCTTTTACACCGTTAGCATGTTGTGTTTTGTGCATAAGAAAAGTTTATCTATATGTAGAGGCTGTATTTCGAAAATGACAAAAATAACACCACTCTCAGGTCTATTGAAAAAAACCTATATATAGTGGATATGATTATTTTTAGCCTTTTCATTTTGAATTTATATACTTGTACATATGTGTAACAGTGCACTTAATATTATACAACACACATTTTTACATTCTTCTATGTAGTCGTGTTGTTAAAAACTGAGTACACCTGAATATACCTTAATTTTTATAGGTATTTTAATGAGACAATTGACCTTGTGGGGATATATTATGTATCCTACTTTTGGCTATAGGACCAGCTGCACTCTGAAGTACAACCTTTTGGATCATAAAGCTGATTTTTTGAATTCATCTATGTGATTCCTCAACCTGCTGATCAAATGAACACAAAAGAGAAAGGAAAAAAAGCTAGTATAAATAGTTTTATACTATTTTATACTAGGGGATGCCCGGCACTGCAGGGAATGCAGGCACACTGTGCCTGTGCTCAGGCAGGACTGAAGCAGGTGCACCACCTGGTAAATCACGTCTCCGACCAGGCCTAGGTACTGTTGAAAAAGGATATGGGAAACCACCATCAGCGTAGGCTGCGATACAGGCCTACCCCACACCCTCCCCGGAAAGTACATGCACCTGGACCAGCCAGTCCAGCTCCATGGCACACATCTCCAGGGTCACTGTGTGAACAGGGCTCTCCAGGGCAGCAAGTAGAACATCTGGGTTTCAGCAGGAGCATCCTCACTCTCCACACCCGGATTGGAGGGAGAACTGGAAGACACACTCTTAACCAAGTGATTGAACAGTATCTGCAATAATGGGACATCCTGACGTCAAATGTCTTTTGATGGGACCCAAAATTGCCTATGCAGAATTTTGTAAAAAAAAAAGAAAGTGTTGAACCTAAATGTAATAATGAGGAAACCATCAGACAATATGAATGGGAAACATCCCCAAGATAACTGGCCAGGACTCATCAAAAAAGACAATGTATGAATAACCGAAAGAGAGATTAAAGAGATATAAACAGCCAAATAGAGTTGTTGTGCCTTGGTTGGGTCTTGTGCTGTCCATTGATTTTGGCCCTTTCTTGCTTGGTGGTGGTTTTCTATTCCTGTCTGGTGAGTCTTGCTCACCCTTGATGTTCTCAAAGCAGGGACAAGGCTGGTGTCTGTAGTTGATGGGGGTGTGCTTCCTTTTATAAATGTTAGAGTATTTCCCTGCAGCTCTCGCCTGCATTGGAGCAAGAATGGGAGCTTTGTGTCTGGGGTGGGGCTTTCCAACAGGCTGGTCTCAAATGTGGGTGAAAGAGAGTCCAGGAGCCCCTCTTTTGGCTGTCCCTCCCCTGTGCCAAAAGTGCCAGGATAGGGCTGGCTGGTTTTTTTTTAACTTCAAAATATCAAAGGGGTACAAATGCTTTTGTAACATTGACAGCATTTAAAATGCTTGAGTGAGGGCTACTAGTGTGTGCATCACCTGAATAGTGTCCATTGTGCCTGTTAAGTAGGTTTTTACCCCTCCCTTGCTCCCCCTCCCCCCTCATTTATTTCCAATGACTTTTACTTCTCTCTATGCCCATGTGAGCCCATTGATTAGTTTCAATTATTAGAAAGCACATGTGTTTATTTTTCTACTCTTGGGATGCTTCACTTAGGATAATGGTCTCCTGTTCCATTCAAATTGCTGCAAAAGACATTAATTCATTTCTTTTTATGGCTGAGTAGTACTCCATGGTGTGTATATATATATATACACCACATTTTTTGTTTTTCATTTTTGTTTTGCATTCCAGATACCAGCATCTGCCCTAGATACCCCCTCAGGTTATCAGACAGGTGGATTTCTTTAGGGAATCACCTTTCAGTTCTTGTTTTCCTGTACATGAATGTTTGTAGCTGTGCCCTGGGGAAGGAGGAAAGAGAGAGTGCAGGAGGCACAGACAGGCTCTCATTTGACTCCATCTGGTCTGCCTTCTCTCACTCCTGCCTGCTCTCTGTCACCTGGGTCATACCTGGCTCCCTCTTTCCTGCAGCCCCCTCCTCAAAGCTGTGGTCTTCCTCACTCTGATTCATGACCTTATGCCTCCATCTGATTCATCTGCCAGAAATGTGTGGGCAGCTCTCATTTGTGGATGGTAGGCTGAATAATGGCCACCATAGATATCCACATCTGACCCTAGAGGCTGTGAATAAGCAGCTAACATGGCAAAGGGGACTTTGCAGATGTGATTAAGTTAAGGATCTTGAGATGAGGAGATTATCCTGAATTTTATGGGTGGGTCCTAAATAGAAGGTCCTTACAAGGGGGACACAGAGGAGTCAGTCAAAGGGATGTCGATGAGATGAAGCACAGATTGGAGGGATGTGTTTTGAAGATGGAGGAAGAGACCACAAGCCAAGGAATACAGGGGCCACCAGAAGCTGAGAAAGATGAGAACATGGATTCTTTTCCCAGAGAATAGACATCTTAGTAACAATGCATCTTTTGATCACTCAACATGTTATATCACTCTACTTAGTTATTTCTTCTTAAATTTCTATGAGCAATGTTTTATAGTTTTTACTCTAAGGTTTCCAAAAGATTTATTAATTTTATTACTAATTTTTGCTTATTTTACTTCTAATTATTTTATTTTGTATCTATTTGATATTATTGTAAAAAGTTTTATTTTAAATTTCAACCACTTGTTTGTGGCAATTGTATAGAAATATAATTGACTTTAAATTTCTAAATGCTAGTATTTTTGCAGATATCTTTAGATGTTATATGCAAACAATAATATAGCCTATGAACAGAAGCAGTTTAAACTTTTTCTTCTTAAATAACATGTTTTTGTTTTTATTATATAATTTCACTGGCTAAGGCCACCAGTAAAATGTGTAATAATAAATGTAAGAGTGGGCAGACATCTGTCTTGTGTTCAGTCTAGGAACAGAATGATATTTCCTCAATCTGATATACAGCATATATAAAACCACTACTGACATCATGCGTAACTGTAGAAATTTGAATTCTTATTATACTGGGTGTTGTATTATATAATGTACAGTAAGGCAAACAAATAAATAGAAGGCATCCAGAATGACCAGTTATGAAGAAAACTCTATAGAATCTACAAAAAACTTACCAGAACACAAAATGGGTTTAGCAAGATTTCAGGACATAAAATAATTAGACAAAAATCTATTTTATTTTCATATATTAGCAAAAAGAAATCAGAATTGATATTTAAATATTCTAATAACTTTTAAGATGTTAAATATTTATGGATAAATATGACAGAATTTGCAAGATTTGTGCTCAAAATAACAAAACATTAAAAACAAAGGAAGCAATATACTCTACATTCCTTTCTTTATCTGTGTTCTTTCCCATGTAAATTTTCAATTCTATAAGAACCCATCAACTTTGACCTCTGCTATATGATTCTAATTGACTAACAGAATGTTAAAAGACATAACAAATGGAGACTAGAACTAGCGATTATTTGTGTGCATTCCTCTTTGTGGCTCAGCCATTGACACTGGAAGAAAATACTCTACCCGACCCAATGGTTCAAAGAGTATCATGGAAAAACAGAACTACCCAATCACTATGCAAATCTATTGACTGGGGGTGAGTTCCGTGGTTATACCAAGAAGCTCCAGCTGATATTAGCAGAACTGCCAAATCATTAGACCAAACTAATAATAACAAAAATAGCCTAATGATAGGCTAATGAAATTTTGTTTTATTTTGTTATGGATAACTATATAACTTATAAACAAACCAAGATTGGCATGAATGACAAATTCAGATTTAGAAATAGCTGTTTCTGAACTATGTGGCTATTTTTATTTTTTTAAATCTTGTATACAATGACCAAATAAAATTTATACTAACCAATAAAATTTAACCAAACAATATTCTGTACTTTGTGGTGCAGAGGTATGCCTTATCTGCACTTGTAATGTGCCAAACTCCCTATGTGGAATTAAATATTTCTTTAAAGTATAGTGTCTAAATGTTGAACATCTCTTACTTTGCTGTGTTGCATTTGATGTTTCCTCCCTCGTGGTAAGTTAAGAATTTCCAGAACATCTCTATAAGACCATTCTTCAATGACTGAAAAAAAAACCGGAAGATTTACCTGTACAGACAAATAGTAATGTGCAATAACTAAGAAATCTATCCACAACAAAATATGAGTTGAAAAACTTAATTTAGATGCTCAAAGATTTAATAAATATATTACTTATTGTTTTATAGCTAATCTACTAAAATTTAAAACTACACAGTTGTTTGCTACTTGAAAAATAAATTTGAATTGTTAAAAATTCTAGAACTTTTGGACAGTTCTGCACAATATTTTTGAAAATGAATAAATAAATCCTATGGACTTTATAATGTGTGACAAAATAATTTGTTATTGATTAACTTCCTGACTGTGTCTTTTACATCTTTGTTCCTCAGGCTATAGATCAAAGGGTTGAGCATGGGGATGACCACGGTGTAAAACACAGAGGCCACCTTGACCATGAGCCATGAGCTTTTGGAGTTAGGGACGCAGTAGAGAAACAGGATGGTTCCATGGAAAATGGTAATGGCAGTCATGTGGGAGGCACAGGTGGAGAAGGCTTTATGGCGCCCCCCAGGTGAAGGCATCTTTAAGATTGTGATAAAAATGAAAACATACGAAGTAAGAATGATCATCAGGCTGCTTATTTCATTGAATGTAGCAGAGACCGAAGTGACCTTCTGGCTAATGTAGGGGTCAGAGCAGGACACAGCAACAATGGCACCATGCTCACAGAAAAAGTTATTTATGATATTATTTCCTCTGAAGGATAACCCCAGTAGAAAGCAGGTAAGTGTCAGAGAACAGACTATCCCCCAAGAGTATGACACAGCCACCAACAAAAAACAAAGCTTCTGGGACATTGCAACTGTGTAGAGCAGAGGGTTACAAACTGCCACAAATCGGTCATAGGCCATCACTGCCAGCATGAAGGTTTCTGTCACCACGAATATGCAGGCAAAGAAGAACTGCGTGATGCATCCCGCAAAGGAGATGGTCCTGTCTTCCACAACCAGGTTCTCCAGGAGTTTGGGTGTCACTGTGGTGGAATAACAGAAATCAACAAAGGACAAGTGGCTGAGGAAAAAGTACATAGGGCTGTGGAGTTTGGGGTTGATCCTGATGATCACGATCATGCCCAGGTTCCCCAGCACAGTGGCCGTGTAGATGGTCAGGAACACCAGGAACAGGGGCACCTGGAGGTCTGCATATTCTGAGAATCCCAAGAGGATAAAGATGACTCCAGCAGTCTGATTTTCTTGATTCCTGGGACAAAATAGGAAAGTTGATTTGGAGAAGTGAGAAGAAAAATTTGGATAAGGCAGATTAAAATGAGGCAATGTTGAGAGATCCAATGATTATTCATATAGAATGCTATGGAAAACACCGAGTTTCAACCACTATATTATTTCAAAAGCAAGAATTTACTAATATCACATTTATAAAATAAATATGAAATTGGTGTAAGTGGAATAATAAAAGGTGGCAGTACTGAGGGGAAGAAAATAAGTGCAGTTGGCCCTGGTATATTCTAAGCAATCAGACTCAGTATCATCAGAGGCAACAGGCTTCATGAGAAGGGCCAGTCTAGCTTTTTGTATGAGTCAGAGTTTGAAAGTCAAAGTTATCACAATTGTTTCAACAATTTATTTCCTTCCTCCCCTTTTAAACATTGAGAACTTAACAGCTCAAAAAAGAAAAATTAAAAAATTAATGACTCACTAGAATGGTCATTGCATTTTTTTTACCTTTGATTCTATAGCTATTTCTAAATTTTTGCTTCCAGTGATGATCTTACACTATCACACATTTCTCTCCATATATTTTAGATCTTTCCCATAAAATAATAATGTACTTGATCATCCATAGTTACCTAATTTTTGAAAATTATAAATATCTGTTACCTCTTCTTGGTATATTATAATGTCAGGTATTCTGAATGATTTGGGGTGAAACAAACTTAATAATAATATGTCCAGACCATTTTTATTATGCTGGAAAGCTTTCTACAACATCATGCTCAGTTGGTGAATATAGTCTACCTCAAATCCTCCAAAGATTAGGCATTGCTTACTGGTAAATTACTATGGTTTTTATTTAGTTAGAATTTTTTTGTGTGGAATTGGTTTTAACAGACACACAGACACTAATTCCAATGCTCTATTCTCTTAGTTTCTTCATCTCTTTCAACAATTGTATCTCTACTTAACTCAGTCTTCATAGCCATGGTCATATTATTAACTATGTCATTATCAGTAACTATAAATCCTGAAAAATATCAATTTCAAGCAACATCTGTAACAATTCATATTTAACTTTTTATAATTCACTGTTTTGTCAGTGTTAACTCCACATTAAAATACAATTCACATTGGCAAATATGAAACACTAGGACATAGTAGGTGCTCAATAATACTCATTGAATAAATGAAGGTGTATGTGAGGGAATAAGCTGTTGGCATATAATATACATATATTGGGGTAAAATTTTATAATAATACTAAAGAAGCTAGACTTTCCTATTAAATCAAGACCACACAGTAAACTTAAAATACACTGAGACACATATTGAGTCCTATACAACAAGTAACTATAGTGAAACCCCATGGGACCTAAGAATGCTAAATTAGCACAAAACAAGGACATTTGTGGGGGGAATGATACACTGGATTATTTTTTGAATGTTCTGAGGGCCTTCAAAATAACTCAACTTCCCTTTTCTGCCATCATAATCCAAAACCACATCACCACTGCTTACTGAAAGCTAAATTAAGACTCAGCATAAAGGAAATACCATTCGACACAGAATTCTTTAAAAACTACATGCTTTATCATGAGCTGAAATTAAATGCTGTAAAGTTTTCACTGAGTTATTATGGCTTTATCCCCCAAGATGATATATAGCACTTATGTTTCCTGCGTGTATATATAAAGAGATAACTCACATATACCTGAAGTTTTTCTTCTTTAATTGCTTTTTTAGATTCATTTGATTTGATACTTGTGATTTGATCTTTGATACATTTATTATTACTTCCTAACTGTATTTTTCAGTTTAACACAAAATACATTGAGTCCAAATTTCATAACTGAGCACATTTTTTTCACTTTTTTAATCTTTTTCCAAAATCTGTATTCTTTCCTTGGAGTTGTTCTAACAAAATCTGAGCAGCCCAGGGTTAAAGGGAAAATTATCACCATCAAAGACAAATACATTTTCTTATATATATTCAGCTGATTCTCACCCACACATCTTTTCCACATGTGCAGCTTTTTAATCCACCTCCTACACTCTGTATTTATACAAGCAGACTTGGGGCCAGAGTTCACAATCCCCCAATTAGGCCCAGGGGGTGTCATCCACATCCAGCTGACTGAGAGAGGGCTCAAGGTGCTGTGCACACTCTTTCCCTCCTGTCTAGTGGCAGCCACCCTGGCTTTATAATTGCATATTTACTATGTACTCAGCACAGTAATAGGCATTTTAGAAAGTATAAAACTATAAAATATAAGCCTTGTCCTCAAAATTTATTTGCCTCTAAGAATTAATCTGAGAAATAATGTGTATAATTGCAATGATACAATACAACACATAATTCTTGTTATTTATTAAAACTGAAGTTTGGGTTGTTTCCACATCTTTGCAATTGTGAATTATGCTGCTATAAACCTTCAAGTGCAGATGTCTTTATTATAGAATGTCTTTTTTTCCTTTGGGCAAATACCCAGTAGTGGGATTGCTGGATCAAATGGTAGTTCTACTTTTAATTCTTTGTGGTATCTCCATATTACTTTCCATAGAGGTTGTAGTAATTTGCAGTCCCAGCAGTGTATGAGTGTTCCTATCTCTCCGCATCCCTGCATACATGGAAATAATATTCATCAGGGGTCAGGCAGGTGGGAAGGGAGTGGAGGGGATGGGAAAACTCATACCTAATGGGTGCGGGGTACACAGTTTGGGGGATGTTCACAATTGTAGCTCTGACTTGGGCAGTGCATAGGCAATATAGGTAACCAGTGTTTGTACCCCCATAATATTCCAAAATTTAAAAAAATAAATAAATAAAATAAAATGAGTTGGAAAGTAAAACAAAACAAAACAAGAAAAACCCCTAAAGTTTGTGTGCATAAAAAGAAAGAGAACATTGTGATCAATAAAAAATGAAAATATTTCCTGGTAATGCAGACCAATTAACAATAATAAACATAGTGATAGATAATGAATCAAATATTTCTAACTAGAGGAACTAGGTAGTAATCATAGCAGTTAGAGTTACACATGAGTTTGCCTCCTGCAAAGATTATTGGAACACATTATTTTCCTTCTGGAGTGAAATAAAGTAAGAGTTGAATCAACTCACCTAAGTGCAGAAGAATTTGCCTTATTCATTTACTAAAGCTTCTTGGCAAAGATTAATAGACTCCAGAAAAGTTCCTGCTGAGAATTCAATTTTCTCAATATTATAGCAAACCTGAAAAACGCAGCAAGATATATTTTAGTAAATGTTTCCAGGAAATGAATTCCTCTCCCTAATATTTTGAAAATAAACTCAGTGATAACAGAGAGGAAAAAGAAACCAAAAAACTGAATTCTGGTGCTAAACTGTGTCACACCTATATGCCACCAAGGCCTTAGAGATGTTAACCCTAGAGAATATAATGGAAGTATTGCCCAGGAGGCCACAAACCGAACAATTAGGTGAAACAATGTCCCATGTGATATATTAATTGTATGTAACTTCTTCTAAAAAATGGAGAATAATTTCATCATCAGCTTTAATTCCATGATCTTCTTATAAATATATTGAACCAGGCTGAATACATTTTGACTTTAAGTACTTATAAAATACAAAAATGTACAAAAGAAAAAAAATCAGCTATTGGGAACAAGCCAGGGATAACTATTCTTAACCTTTGTTGTATTTCAGGTTTTCTCACTCCTATGTGGGTGTGTGTATATATATATACACACACACACATTTATATATCATATTTATATATATGTCATATTCATATATATCATATTTTATATATGTCATACTCATATATATATCAGTGTGTATCTGGATACAAAGCTTATACAATAAGTATCATAGTTATATTGTTTATCTTTTTAATATAACATTATATTGTGAGCTTCATTTTTATGCAATAAATGGCTATTCAACTTCTATAAAGAACTGTTCAACTTTTCTTCAAATAAATGTGATATGCATTATTCTTTAATTCATTAGATATGTTTACAGTGGTTTTCAAAATTTATTGTGAATTTAATTACAAATATAGATGCAAAAAATCCTCAACAGAATACTAGAAACTGAATTCAGCAGCATATTAAAAGGAATTAAAGGCCAAATGAAGTGGCTCATACCTGTAACGCGACCACTTTGGGAGGCCAAGGGAGGAGGCGCACTTGAGGCTGGGAGTTCAAGACCAACCTGGTAATATAGTGAGACTCTGTCTCTACAAAAAACAAAAAATTAGCTGGGCATGGTGGCGCATGCTTGTAGTCTTAGCTTCCAGGGAGGCTGAGGTGGGCGGATTGCTTGAGCCAAGGAGTTCAAGGCTACAGTGAGCTATGATTGCAGCACTGCACTTCAGCCTGGGCAGCAGAGAGAGACACTGTCTCTAAAATAAATAAGTAAATGCCATTAAATTAAATATCATGCCAAGTGGAATTTATTCCTGGAATGCAAGTATAGTACAACTTACAAAAAATCACTCAATATAGTATTAATACCATACAAAAAAATCAATCAATGTAATACACAACATTAACAGTATAAAGGGAAAAATAAATGATTCTCTCAATTGATGCAGAAAAAGAATTTGACTAAAGTTCACATCCTGTCATAACAACAAAACCAAAAAAAAAAAGCTAAGAATTGAAGAAAACTTCCTCCACACAATAAAGTCTATATATGAGAAACCAACAGCTAATACAATTGTCAATGATGAAAAACTGAAAACTTTTCCCCAAAGATCAAGAAAAAGGCAAGGCTTCTCACTCTCACTACTTTTATTCAAGGGTAGTGTTAAAAGTTCTAGCCAGAGCAATCAGGTAAGAAAAAATGTTTTAAGGTCATCCGGATTTGAAAGGAAGAAGTAAAATTAACTCTCTTCATCACAGATTATGTAATCTAATATATAGAAAACACTAAATATACCCAACACACACACATACACACACACAAACACAATTCTTAGAACTTATAAATTCAGCAGTGTTGCAGGATACAAATTCAACATTAAAAAATCAGTTGCATTTCTATACTTTCAATGAACAGCTTGAAAAGGACATTTAAAAAGCAATTCATTTACCATAGCATCAAAAATAATACACTTAGGAATAAACTTAACCAAACAGAAAAGGAATGGTACACTGAAAACTACAAAATGCAACTTAAAGAAATCAAAAAGGACATAAGTAAATGGAAAGACATCTCGTGTTCACAGATTGGAAGCCTTAATATTTTAAGATGCTAGCACTACCGAAAACAATTACAAATACAATGAAATCTCTATAAAAATCTCAACGATGTTTTCTGTAGAAATAAAAATATACCTATCCTAAAATTCATACAGAATTACATGACACCCCAAAACACAAAAAGAATCTTTAAAAAAGAATAACATTTGAGGTTTTACACTTTCTGACTTCAAATTTACCACAAAGCTATAGTAATCAAAACAGTGAAGTATTTGTATAAGACAGACATATAGATCAATGGAATAGAATAGACAAACCAGAAATAAACATACATATATGGTCAAATAAATTATGCAAGAGTACCAAGATTATTCGATAGGAACAGGGCAATCTCTTTAACAGATGATGTTGAGAAAACTGGATAGCTTCATGCAAAAGAATAAATTTGAAAGCTTATATTACACTATGAGAAAATTAGCTTTAAATACCTAAAGGTAATAGCTGAAACTATAAAACTCTTAGTAGAAAACCTAGCAGAAAAACTCCATGACATTGAATTTGTTAATTATTTCTTATGTACGACACCAAAATGATAGACAAAAAAGTAAAAAAAAAAAGGAATGGACTTCATCAAAATTAAAACTTTTGTGCATCAAAGAACACTACCAACAGAGTAAAATGGTAACCCAAAATATGGGAGAAAATATTTTAAAATCATACTTCTAGGTGATTACTATACAGAATATGAGAGGTCTTCAAAAAGTTCATGGAAAATGTGTATTATAAATAAACTATACATGGATTTCAAAATCATTTGCACTAAAATAAACTCATATTACTTGTAACATGCCTAAACAGGATCTAGTTTGAGACATTAAGAAGGGTAAGACATCAGTTTGAAGAGAGCCCCTATCAAAGCAACATGAATTCTGCTAAAATTAAAGCAGGAACAAACAACAAATTTATGGTAAAGCTGGGGTGGAAGAATGGAAAAATTGTTGCTTTATAATAAGTTTATGGTACCCAGGCCCCAAAGAAATCAGCAGTTTACAAATGGATAACTCATTTTAAGAAGGGACAAGACAATGTTAAAGATCAAGCCCTCAGTGACAAACCACCTACATCAATTTGTGTGAAAAAAAATAATCCTCTATGTGCCCTAATTGAAGAGGACTGAGGATTAACAGTAGAAACAATAGCTAACACCATAGCCATCTCAATTGGTTCAACTTTCACAAGTCTAACTGAAAAATTAAAGTTGAGCAAATTTTCCACTTGATGGGTGTCAAAACCATTGCACTCAGATCAGCTTCAAACAAGAGTAGAGCTCTCAAAGGATATTATAAACAAGTAGGATGAAGATCCTGAAGAATTTCTTTGAAGAATTATAACAGGAAATGGAACAAGTCTCTACTGGTACAATCCCAAAGAAAAAGGACAAAGCAATGACTACCTGGAGGTGAAAGTGGTCTAATCAAAGCAAAAGCAGACTGGTCAAGAGAAAAGGTCATGGCAACAGTGTTTTGAGATCCTTAAGACAGTTTGCTTGTTGACTTTCTGGATGGCCAAAGAACAATATCATCTACTTATTATGAGAAGGTTTTGAGACCGTTAGCAAAAGCTTTAGAAGAAAAATACCCAGGAAAGCATCACCAGGGAGTTCTTCTCCACAAACACAAGGCTCCTGCTCATTCCTCTCAAGAAACAAGGGCAATTTTGTAAGAATTTGATAGGAAATCATTAGGCATCCACTTTACAGTCCTGATTTGGCTTCTTCTGACTTCTTTTTGTTTCTTAATCTAAGAAAAAGATTTTTCTTCAGTTAATAATGTAAAAAAATACTGCATTGACATGGTTAAATTCCAAAGACCCTCAGTTTTTTACAGATGGACTAAATGGCTGGTATGATTAATTACAAAGATGTCTTAAATTTGATGGAGATTATGTTGAGAAATAAAATCTATATTTTTTATTTTTATTTTTAATTCCATTTTTTCACAAATTATTTGAAGTTTCCATGTAAATAAAAAAAAAACCTCCTACAAATCAACAGCAAACAATAAAAACCAACCCAATTAAAAAATGAGCAAAAAACATGAATAGAAACGTCTTCAAAGAAGATATATATTATACATGGCTAGTAAGCATGTGAAAATATTCATAATATCACTAATCATTAGGGAAACACAAATCAAAAACACAATGAACAGCAACTAATTTTTCAAGAAAAATAAATTCTCGAGTTCTGCTGTACAACATTGTGCTTATAGTTAACTTCACTGTACAGTACACTTAAAATTTTAAGAGGGTAGATCTCATGTATCTATTCTTAAGACAAATGGATAAAACAGAACAAAGCAAAAACAAACAAACAAAAAATAATGTGATATCACTTCGCACCCATTATTGGCTATTATAAAAACAAAAAGAAATAATAAAAAGCACAAAATGAAAAATAACAAATGTTAAGGGGGATGTGAAGGAATTGGACTCCTTGAATATTACTGGTGGAAATATAAAATTGTGAAGCTGCTATGGAAACACCATAATCTAATACCACATGATCCAGCAATTTCACTTCCAATATATACTGAAAAAATTGAAAGCAAAGATTGAAACAGATATTTTTACACCAATGTTCTTAGCAGCATTATTCACAATGGCCAAATGTTTCTGGACAGATGGACATGCTTCAACATGGATCACAATGAAAACATTAGACTAAGTGAAACAAACCAACACAAAAAGCAAATACTGTGTGATACCACATATATGAGGTACCTAGAAGAGTCAAATTCATAGAGACAAAAAGTAGAGTACTATTTACAGGGACTGAGGGAGGGAGAGACGGGGAGTTATTGTTTAATGGGTACAGGCTTCCAGTTTGAGATGTAGAAAAAGATCTGGAGATAGGGTGATGGTTGCAAAACTACGTGGATTTACTTATGGCTACTAAACTGTATAGCTTAAAATGATAAGTTTTATGTTCTAGGAATTTTACCCCAATAACAATATTAGATTAAAATAACACTAACAACTCAGTAACAAGACAAACAATCCAATTTAAAATGAGCAAACAGTTTTTAACAGACAGAAAATGACCAGTAATCACTGTAAAAATGCTCAGAATTATTTTTCATCAGGGTAATTAAAATTAAAATCCTCATTAGCTATCACTACTCACCTGCCAGAAATGGCTGAAAATGTTAAACCTAACAATGCCAATTTCTGACAAGAATGTGAATCAACTGTAACTCATGCATAGCTGATAAGAGGGTAAACCAGTTATACAGGCTTGTATAATTGTCACATTTAATTGAAGTGAACTCCTAAGATCTATGCAAATTTTTTTTCAATTTTTAAAATACACGATGAGTTTAGTCGTGGATTAATTGAAAAATTTACAGTATTAATTTGAAAGTGGATTGGTTATGAGAGGCTTCCTTTTTTCCATTGCCAAAAGAGAAATGATATCTGGAATAGTGTTACCTAAATCTCAGTGCAAGAAAATCCTCTTTATGACTGATGTTTGAAATAGAAGACTAAAGGGAAACACTAACTTAGATATATACAGATGATGGGTGGATGTATAGACAAATGGATATACTGATATAGATACAGAGACATATAGGGAAAGTGATAAATACAGAAACATATATATTTATGCATAAACCACATACACATATTTTATGTAGATATAAAAATCACAGTCCATTTGCTTTTTCCTTTTGCCTTTACATTTTACAGAATTGTATATTTACAAGTCAATTACAAACTTATATAGTATTTAAACCTCAAAGAATTTCTGAATGTATTTAATGAGGTTTGAAAAAATTTTGTACAGTAAACCAAAATTTGAATATTTTAATGATTTTTCTTGGGAAACATACCTAATTATATCAGAAATTGACAAATAAAACCCAGATCTCTTAAATCCCAGTACAGTATTCTCTCTTGTTTTACATGAGGCAATGTTTTGTTTTTTTAAAGTTTGTCCTTATTTGACATAATGAGAAAAAATATTTTACTTTCCACCAATATTACCAAATTGACTCTCATCTATTTGTTGTCTCATTCTCAGCTAAATTACATGGTAATTGATAGAATTTGTTTTCATATAGTCCAGTAGTACAAAATCCATCTCCAAAATAGTAACAGAGAACAAATTTTTCTCTTACAAGTGGTAAAAATATAATATCCACCAGATGGCAGAATAATATCACAATTTAAATCAAGAAATTAAAAATCACAATTGTGTTTTAAAAAGAGTAATAGAGAAACAAAAAAATAAGATGTTTATAGTTTGAATTTACGTTGGAGATCATTCAGCCCATCCCATTTTCTTTCATATATAAGGGATGAATTTTTCCACGAAGGTAAATTACTTGACCACATTCAAACATACACACCTATTGATTTTCATTTTTATTTTCTCCATTTATCATTTTTACTAGAAGTATTGCACTGTCTCCTGGTCACTTACACTGTCATCAATTTTGAAAAGAAAATACACAGTAACTTAGTGAATAACAACTATAAATATAGCCTGAATACCTATTAATAATGTGAATCTATAATATTTCCATTTAATATATTTAGATGTCTCCAAAGCTGGCTGATAGGATCATTGCATCCATTCACCAAATGCATTTTGAATGATTCCTATGTTCTGAGCATTGAAATAGTTGTGGAAGATAGTGAATTAAATCTAATATATTCCCATACAAATCTTATCCATTAATGATAGGAAAACAATGACATGCCAGCAATTTCAATATGTGTAATATGTTCAATGATAGTGGTATGTAAGAATTAAGTAGGATCATCTGAAACTGATAATGCACAGAATTGGGAGAATAAAGCTCATTAATAGTAAATTCTAATTTATTTATAATAAGTTACAATACAAAAATAAGATGAGGATTAATGATATAAAAAGATATTAGTATGAAAAAAAATTCTGATAAAAATATAAATCTTCTAAAAGCAAGGAACAAACAAAGCAAACTAAATGATAAAAAGCTGTTTATCTATTTATATGGCACACATATGTGTACCATGTATACATATATATGCATATATATGATATAAAGCATATATATATATAAAAACATGTAAAATACTACAGAACTGGAACAGAACGTATTGATTACATTAAGAGACTTAATAAACATGTTAAATCCAAAAATCTGTCATATACATGAGGAACTCGTAAACAAAAGACTCAGTAAAGTTAAAATTAAATAATAAGTTAGTGATTTCTAAATTCATTTCACCATTGTCACAGAAAATACTATGAATGATTTGACTCCTTTGAAATTTTCTGTGGCTTGCTGTATGATCGAGCAAATGACAATTTTGGTAAACGTTTGATGTGGATTGCCAATGGCGTATGTGCTCTTTTTGTTGGGAATTGTATTCTATATATGTTAACTAGAGCAAATTTTAACAGTTAAATTAAACTTGAATAAAGATATTAGACAAAGGAAGATAAAAAAATGACATAATCATGACATCTGACAAAGGAGAATGAGGGCCATAAAGATTTAAATGTATTAAAATCAATAAATACTTTATATTACAGAAAGCTAGAATGCACAGTGAAGTTACAGAAGTTATGAATATTTATGCACCCAATGACAAAGGAATAATGTCCATAAAGCTGAAAATATAGGAGATACAAGGAAAATAAAGATACATTCTAAACTCAAGACAAAAGGAAAACAATAAACATTTAGTAACTATTAATACAATTGCAAACAGCACAGTCACATATATAGTCCTGTGTCACTTAGCAATGGGGACACATTCTGAGAAATGCATCATTAGGTGATTTTATCATTGTGCAAATATCACAGGGTGTACTTACACAAACCTAGATAGTATAGCCTACTACACATCTAGGCCATATGATATGGCAAAGCCTATTGTTCCTAGGCTACAAACCTAGCCAGCAGGTTACTGCACTTAATACTGTAGGCAACTATAATGCAATGATATTTGTGTATACAAACATAACCACCATTGCATAATATATGTGGTCTGTTGACCTAATTGTCATTGTGCGGCACATGATTGTATGTCAGAGAACACCACTAACGGAAAATACGGTTTGCTCAAGTGCACATGAGCAGTCATAAAAATTGACTTAACATATCAGCATAACAACTATAAATTCAACAAAAAATGGCAAATATTCAATAGCATTCTCTGAACACCAGACAATAAAAGCATGAATTATAACAATATTTTGTCAAACAATAAGGTATTCCATTTAAAATTGGAAAAGCTTGCCATTATAAAAAGGAATAATATAGACCATAACTGCATAATTACTATAGGAGATATGCAAGGGACAATTATTTGAAGAAATTTTGTGATATTGCATATCTACATCAATGAAATGAAAATAAATAAAATATTCCAATAAAAAGCTTAGAAGAAAGCCCCCTAAAGGTTTGCTGAAAAAAGTCATAGAAAATATGTAGATTAGTTGGAGAAAAGGCACACAATTTATTTAACATATATGCGTGGGAGCCTTCAGAGGGAAGACCCAAAGATACAGGGGAAATTGTCCATTTTTAAGCGTAGGTTCAATAAAGTATGGACAGCCAGGTAGAAATGTGATTAGACAAAAGGGGTATAATCTATTGCTAATAGACTGAGTAGGGAAACCCAGCAAGCCCTGTCTGTCTAGATTCTTCTTGACCTCTTTGAGCATGTGTTCTTTCCTTCTGGATGTGGGCCAGAGCTCTCTCTGGAATGGGGGTCTTATGACCTATAGTCAAACAAGGTAGGTCAGAAAATGGCTTTATGGCCAGTTTTTACAAAGAATAATTTTAGATTTTATGAATGGTTTTTGGGAAAAGGGGTTCTGGTCTCTATGATCTGCCTTGAGGTAGAGGGATTCTAGTTTCTACGGCTAACTTCAGGGGAAAATGGGTCTGAGAGACAGGAAAACAGGAGAAGGTCAGAGAAAACCTTTTGCTTCTGAGCCTGCTTCCAATGCCTTCATTTTGGGGTACTGTTTTTCTGAGCCCCAATATTCTCCAGTATGAAACTTCCCCCAGTAGTTTCACAGTCCAGAAATCGGGGTGGTGTATTGTCTTACAAACTATTGAGCCATTCTCTCAGTCCTGAGAATAGGTGGGTCCAGTTAAACAGTTAGCAGTTTTTTCTCATTCCATGAAGTGGCATTGCAGATAGGCTAAGTGTCTATATATGACACAGGCAAACAGATTTCTAATAAGAGGCATTTCTGTAGAAGTAGAAAAAGAAAGGTTAATGTCTGGAGCAGTCTATAAACTAGTTTTATTAGAGTCTCTGAATGTTCATATCACCACTGTAATTTTTTCTGGATCATAGTTCGAATCAGGTGTTCAAGTGAACTTTCTGAGAAGACCATATATCAGTAGGCATGAAGGTTGTTTATACATAAGTTGCTGTTATTTCTCCCACAGTTTGAGTTGTCTAGCTTCAGATTGCAGAGATTTAAGAAAAGCGAAGTTTAATTTCTAGTGATTCTAAGTCAGAAAAATGAAAGAAAAATTTGAAAATGTTAGTTTGGAAACTTGTGGTTTGGAAAGAAGTCAAGATTCAGTCCAAATTGTAGGCAAATAAAAACTCAAAAACAATGAACAAGGCTAGAATCTAACATCAGGAGTACTATAGTTTTATTTGGAAACATAATGTTTCTCCAGTCTTCCATTTTTATCAAAGACAAAGGATAGTATGACCAATTGATTTGCAAAATAAGTTTTAGTCTTATTATACTTGGCTTGATTATTTGCAAAAAGTGTAACAAAAGTAGTAATTGACCATATAACTCTTTTAAGTTGGCTTTGTTGAACTTTTTCATAAGGAATCTCAGCTTAGACTTTTAAAAGCCTCTACAGGTTAACCAAGCTAAGGATTTGCCAATCTGTGCAATATCTGTATGAAGTAGGTGAATTCCTCTTTTCTTGAGGTCCCAAAATAACTACAGCTTCCTTGCCCTGTCAGAAAGTAACAATCTTTACTTACCATAGGTCAGGAACTTTGTAAAGGAACTGCATAGACAAGGTACCAGGCCAGTCTTTCTAAAGGGCTTTTTATTGGTTCTATAAAGTCAACTCATTTTCTCAAAGCAGTCTGTTCATATCTGAAAATATGCCATTTCAGTCAAAGCCTTGGTAAAATAACCAGTGTCTCCAATTGTGTCCTGTTATAAAATAAAACAGATTCTTACTGAATGTGTGCAAATAACTATATTGCCATAAATTAAGAATACTCACAAATAGCTTCCATATTCTGGAGAAATAAGATAAAGAGAAAAGTAAATATTTCAAATTTTTGTTTACACAAGTATATTTTACTCAATTCATTGTAAGTGATAAATAGCTCAAAAGAAAAAAATTTCTTGACTCTGAGAAACAAAACATAAAAAGAATCAGAAATGTTTCACACAAAAAAGTTATAAAAATTGTTTTAGTTTTCTATCAGTTCAGTCCCACGTAATTAATTCTTGTTCTGTTTGATGTTGGGTTAGCAATCCTTATGACTGCATTAGCTATTTCATTAGATTCGTGGAAAGTTTTTTTGTAATCCAATGGTATGATCTCCAAAATTATCAGAAACCTGTATTCAATAGTACTTGTTAGAGATTTTTCCATAAATTTCCTTAAAGAAGAAACAAATTTTGGACAGTAGCTGATTATAAACCACTTTTTAAGAAGAATCAAAGTGAAACAATAATTGTGGATGACCAAAGAGTTAGAATAGCCATGGTGAAAGTTGCAATCGGCCAAAAAAATTGTTATTCCTGTGGCATACATCAATTTACCATAATTAATCATAATTATTACAGATGTCATATATCAAGACATACCAGTAAATTATAGATCCTCTGAAAACAAGATAAAAGAAACACACACATATCAAAACCTCCAGCAAACTCAAATTTATATATTTATATGTATACATAATTAGATACAGGCATAAATATGTACATACCTATATGTGCATATGTATGTACAGTAATCCCTTGGTATGTATGGGGGATTTGTTCATGATCTCCTGTGGATACTAAAATCTGCATATGCTCAAATCTCTGCTATAAAATAGCATAGTATTTTTATATAACCTATGTACATCTCCTCTTATACTTTAAATCATCTCTAGATTACTTATAGTACCTAATACAATGTAAATACTGTGTAAATAGTTGTTATACTATATTATTTAGAGAATAATGACAAGAAAAAAGTCTGTACATGTTCCGTATGGAAAAATTTTCCCCAAATATTTTTGATTCACAAGTCAAAATAAAAAATATTTTATTGAACGTATAGATGTGGAGCCCATGGATACAGAGATCCAACTGCATTTATCCACTTATAGTCAGGCATCTATCTGTCTACATATGCAAGCACTCACGCACAGACACACACAGACACACATACACACACACACACACACACACAATATAATGTCAGAAGATAGCAATCTAAAACCAGATTCTTCTAAGCCACACAAAACCCTAACCATAGTCCACTAAATTAACAATATTATCTGTTTCTATACAATGGTGCTATAAGGGGGTAAAAGGGGTCAAAAATGAGAATCAATATATTCCAACCTATGAAAATGATGTCACAAAAGAATAATACACTAATAGGTAGAAGGAAGATATACCATAACACTTCAGGTTGAATTGAATATCATTCAGTAAGCATTTAAAATATTAAAAGTGTATTGAATAAAAAAATTTTAAAAATAAAATATAAATAGGAGAAAAAAGGTTTATATCTAAAAATGTTGGGCAGATTCTGTAAATAGCTTGAAGAAACAGCCCATTTGAGAAATCAATATACAGTTACAAAGTTGAAAAGGGATGTTAGAACACATATAAATTTAATAAAGTATGCTGAAGAAAATTAGGAAAACAAGAATATAAAAAGGAAGGAAGGAAGGAAAGAAGGAGGGAAGGAAGGAAGGAAGGAAGAAGGTAGACAGAAAATAAGTGAAATGTAAGGAGTCAAAGAAGACTCACTATGTTTATAATTGGAGTCAGAAAAAAAAGGAACATGACAGCAAAAATGCTACTAACATTTAAAAGTATACAAAAATGTTTTAGAAATAAAAAAAGAACCTATCTTTACACATTGAAAGGACCTATCTTTTAAATGTAAAAATGACCATGAAGGAAGAAAATAAAGTTAATCATGGAAATCAATGAAATAAAGAACAAACAATAGAAAAAGGTAATTGAGAACAAAACTTGGTTCTTTGATAAGAGCAATCAATCAATAAGGACTGAGTTTGATGCTGTAAGAACAAAAAGGAAAAAGGAAGAAATGAAGGGAGGAGGGAGGAAAGAATGCAATAGCAATTCCAAGAATTTTAAAGAGAATATTCTATGATATTAAAGGATAATAAACATATATTATCAATAATTTTGTCATTGTCCTTTCATGTTATAGACCTCGTATTCCTCCCTCCATTTCTAGATTGGCCAGGACTTTTCTTACTATGTTACACCCATGTAACACACGTGAAATAAAATGAAGAACTTTTCAGTTCTGTCTCATACATTTATTCTTAGGTACACGACTTTTTAAAACCTTTCCACACTCAGTTGATAAAATTTCATTTACGATTTCGCTTGACCACTTTACTTATAAGAGAAATTAATCATTTTTTGTGTATCATTTTCTTTGAAACTTGATACTTAGAATTAGGTGTGCGGATTTCACTATTTTTCTATTTTCTGAAGAACTAAACACCTTTATATAATTTATAGGTAGCGCTGTCACAGCCCAGCACTGAGCAATCTCTCACTCTTCATTTCTATTTTAGGGTAAAGAATAGAAAGGAACTGATTTTAATTTTATTCATTAAAGTGGAATAAATTAATATTTTAATTAAATCCAGTATCCTATTTCTTCCTGTGCATATGTTGACATATTAAAAGTATTAGAAAAAATTTGACGTTCACTGTGTTTTCAAATCTATTTTGTTTTTCTTCCCCATGATAATATTTCATGTTACTCTGTTTTTAGTTATTTTTCATTTTTGTAGATGACTTAATAACTGGCTTTTATTTGAGTTAATTTCTATGTGTGCTCAGAAAGAATAATCTCCATTTGTTAGACAATAATTAGTTTAATTATTTGATGAATAAGTTTATGAATCATGTTGGTTATATTATTATACAATATCTTTATAGACAACCTAAAACAGTGCTTTGCTTATACTTTAACTCACTTATACTTGGTAAAGTTAAAATCTTAGCAGTTCTAATTTTCCCATTTTTAATTCATTTATATTTGTTACTTTCACTGGATAATACAGAATTTTTTTTTCCTATAAGGACATTTTCAGATTATTTTTATTTATTTTCAGGGAAGAGCTCTAAATGATTAAGGCTTATTTATATACTGCTAACTTTACTTCATCTTAGCTGTGTGGCTATTTGCTTCAATCTCCTGCCCAGTTTTGAGCAAAATGATCAATAAGTTCACTGAAGGAAGATGTGGTTGTAAAATGTCAGTTCACATTCTGAGAGATTCTTTTCTCTGGAACCCTGGTCATTTGAGTCCTGATTCTCTTAACAGTGATCATTGCTTTCAAAGAAGTATTTTCTAAAAGAAGATTTAAGCAGTTTTTCTGTTCAGTTAGGCATAAATATTCATATAGCAGATGTCAGTCTTTTATGGCTAAAAGTGGAAGTTTCCCTCAAAACATTAGTTTCATTATATATGTGAGAAGTGTTTGAGAATCTTTGGAAGGGTTGCGTATCCACTGGTTATTTCCACATGTTACCATTCCAGTTATTATGGAATAGTCTAATGAAGTTGTGGCTGGTCTAACTTAAATAAAGAAGATGGGCACAAAGAATAGGACCACAATCGTTATGTGAGAACTACAAATTGAAGGAGCTTTGGTAGGGCTCTCTTCAGGGTAAACCCTGATGGTGTATATTATCAGAAAATAAGGCACCATCAAAATCACGAAAGTCACCAAAGCTATCAGACTGGAATTGACAATTACCAAGAGACCAATTCTGTATGTCAGTGCAAGCCAATTTCAGCAGAGGATACACATCACAGAAGAAGTGATCTATCTCATTAGGACCACAGAACAGTAAGAAGGAGGTGAGAAGAAACTGACTGGCAGAGCGAATAAATCTCCCAGTACAACAAGCCATGACGATTGTGTCCCATCTTTGCCTGTTCATGACGACGGCACGAGGCAAGGGCTTGCAGACGGCCACGTAGTGGTTATAGGCCATCCCTGTGGGAATGAAGATCTCTCTGCCTCCAAGGAAGTGAATGATAAATAGCTGTATCATGAAGTTATTATAGGAAATGATCTTCCTTTCTGCCAATAAATCAGCCATTAGTCTGGGTGTCACAGTAGATGTACAGCAAAGATCTAAGAACGAGAGGTAATTGAGGAAGAAACACATGGGTTGGTCAACTAGCTGAGTGCATGTGATAGAAATCACTACAAGCAAGTTTTCCACCCAAATAACAATGTAGCAAAATAAAAATAATACAAAGCAGAAGACATCAATGCTCTTATTTTGAGAAAATCCCAAGAGAATAAACACAGGGACTTTATTCCTACTCTCCATGGACCAGAACAGTAAAAACACAAAACAGCCACCTGAAAATACATAATGCATAGATCAGTGTCAGAAATGACATGGACAGTATTGATAATAACACTAATATTGAGAAACTATGTATAATGGGTATGATTCCAGAATTTCAAAAAGTGAAAACCTGGTATTTAATAACAGTATTTTTCCCTGATTAGTCTCACTATGATTTCTCTATGTCATTCTTTCAGGACATTATGAAATTATAACAATAAACACATTCAATTACTATTAGTTGCCAAACATTACCCAATATACAATTAAATCCTTATAAAGGTCATAGCTTGGAATCCTTACAAACTCAAAATTTGTTAAAGATGAAAGTTTAAACCATACACAATGTTTACAAATGTAAAGTTTAACAGTGGTCACTAGTGGAATATATACTACCTCAAAATCATTTTAGAGTGAAGTAGAAGACAAAATTAAAGATTCACAAAATTTTATATATATATGTGTGTGTGTGTATATATATATATATATAAAGTGGAAGGTAAAACTCTCAGCAGGAAACCCATGAAATTGGTCAGAGTAATTTTTGGATTTCTAGTTTGCTTTTTCCTTATTTGTGATGTAGACAGTAAAATGCTGGATTTATAAGGGAGATATATTTATTTCTGCAGGAATTTAAATTACAATTATATACTTAAATGAACCACAGAATAAAGCAGTAGTTAAAACTAACAAGAGGAGCAGAAGGCAGTTTTACCTGGATAGTTTTGCTCTTGACTCTGCATATCATATTTTACAAGTCAATTTTTTCTCAGTTTTTTTTTAACTGGAGTCTACATTTATCTTTCCTATTTTGTCCAACTTATTCCTCTTGCCAAAACCCAGGAAGAATTTTGACACTGAATAATTCAAAGAAAAAAAATTTTGAAAGTTCATAGGAAAAGGTTTATGTGAAGAGAAGTAGTTGGCACCTGGATTCTATTACCGAATTATATTACGGTATATGAATTTGGGTACCAATCACTTTATATTTCTCTGAATTAAAGTTACCTCATTTATAAAATGAAGAAATCTGCCTGGACATTATCACAAAATGGTTGTGAAATTCAAACAAATCAATAAATGGCCAATGTTTTATTAAGCAGAGATTATTAATGTCTGAATTCATTATTTAAATGCTAGTGTTACCAAGTCGGTATTCTTCACCCATAAATAAAAAGTCTATTTTTATTTTAAAATAACAAAGTATTGGTTTGGACAATTCTTAAGTTAATTGCTTGTTCATATAAATAGATGTAAGCAAAACCATTATCTTAATTATGTACACGGAGATTAAAAAAACACCTGAATTGGTTTTCCCCAAAAACTAAACAGAAAATTATGATTCATACATGAAATGAAGGCTCTCAAGAAACTATTGTTGTTAAAACATCCATCATTCTTTCTGCATTTATTGATACGAAATTAATTGCTCTACTAACTAAATGTTGCCTGACCTTCTAACCAAGCAGTGTTTCCAAGTGTGTGTCTGAATCTCCAGTTGCTCCTTTCTCCAGACCAAAGACAAGGCTCTATTTCCCATCTTGGAAGTCCTCCCTTTTCTTTTCAACTTCCTCGTACACTTATGGTTCACCACGTATAAACTGCCACCGACATTTCTAGCTTCTTAATTTTAGAAGTTGAGAAGAAATCTGGTTTCTATTCTTGACTCAGCCACCCATTTTAAGTATGAACTTACCTTTCATTTCCTTCCACACTGTAAAATTTAGGAAATAATTTTCCCCATAGAAATCAAAGAGTTCTACGTTTCAGACTTAAAGATAGATCAAGGAACTTTGAAAAGGACAAAACACTGTGCAAACACATATGGTATTTTGTTTAGTTAGATGTGCCTCCAAGAGTAATATTTTATTTAGAAATATAAAAATTAATTAAGGCTGTTCTGATAAAACATAAGGAGACCACCAAACTAGTATTTAGCAAATCTGAACTTGAATTCAGAATTTTCTAAGTCTAGAGCTTCAGAAAATATGTAAAACCAAAGATAAAAGGTATAAAACCAAAGTAACAGAATAAATTTAATGTATAAATCTTCACTATTTTCATAAATTTTTTTTCTTTTGTGCAAATCAGACGACCTCCAAAGTTATTGGCTTTGAACCACTTAATCCCTTCTAATTTTAATATGTAGATGACAAAATGGGGTAATAAATTAAACCAAACTCTCTAAGTCTATAAAAATACAGGTAATAAAAAAGCCTACATGCTCAACCTGTTTCTCTTTCCCATAAACATATCCCGCTTATAAAGAGCTAGAAAGTTACAGCTCATGTACCTGAGTAAAAAGCACTGAATCTCCTCTTACTCTCAAGCAGGAGTAATGCTGTTACAGCCACAACAGCCCCTCTGCAAGAACAATGGACTAGGAAAGAAGAGATCACAGTTTGTTTTTTAGTACAGCTGTTCACTCACTTTGGAAACACTTGTTCTAGGTCACAGGTCTGCAAAATAATGAATCTAGTCTTGATGATTTATGATATTTTTCAGTTAAGATTTTTCATAACCCTTGATTACTCTACCACTGCCAAAAGCAAATTTTTGTACAATCTACAAACATAATCAAGTGAAACTACTTGGGTTTATATTCTGGCCTTGCTATGAGTAAGTCTATGACCTCAGTAACTACACTATTTAACTACACTAACTGTAAGTAAGTCTAATAATTCTTATATTACCTTACAATTTGAGCCTTAAGATATGCCTAACACTCTTCCAAAGACCTTATAAGCATTAACATTTTAAATCCTCATAATAACTCTAAGAAGTAAATATAAGTAAACCCATTTTACAAAATGGAAAACTCACGGAGAAATTAAATAGTTGGCCCGTGGCCATAGACCTAATAAGTAGTAAAGTCAAGATCTAAAACCACATCTATACCTCACCTGGCAATACACTTAACAAAATTTTATCTGCTTAGCACAATTTTTGATATATAATGTGTAATCAATAAATATTTGATGCTATTATTACTCAATGATTCAAACATTTCAATTTTTAATCTATGCCAAAATATACTGTATACATGCTTAATCTGTGTGATCCTAAATACCTCAAGAACAGAGAGACTGTCTCACACTCTGCCTTGAAATATTGAGAAGTTCTTACACAAATTTAACTTTGAATTGTAGCCACCCCTCCCTGATCTGTGTGGTTTGGGGTATGTAATGCTCTTTTCTCAGATCATTGTATTCCTGATGAGTACATTGTTGGTGAGTAAATTTATTTCCAGCTATTTTGAGAGAACTAACTTGATAAAGTGCATGAAAAAGTCACCCAGTTCATCTTAGGGGCTCAAAAAATAATGATTTCCAATCTTTTCATTTTTGTTTATCTCTTGTCAAATACGGTACCATTCATTGAGACAACAATCAGTAAATGCTTGTTGAATGATTAAAAGAAATAAATCATTTAAAACAGTATATAAATAAATTATTCAGCAATTAAAATCATTACCATATAACCATTACAGGCAGCAAGGGCAGGCAACAAAGTAAATAGAGATAAGGTAAACACAGACTCAATTTTCAGATACTTTCATTTGATTTTTAGTGACCTGCCTAGGGTCTCTGTCTGGTTAAGTTAATTCTTGGGCTAACCTTTTTTTTTTCCTTTGGAGGGATGGGAAAAAATGATCATAGTAGAAGTTATTACAGGGATCTTATTTGTCCTTTTGATTTGGGTTTTCTTATTTTCTTGGTAACCTATGAATCACTCTTTTTTTTAGTCAATACTTTGCTGACATTCTACCAAAAGTTCTGATAATGTTTCTTCCTCATTTGAAATTTGCTACCCAGCTAATGATTCCCTATTACTGTCTACCTATCTCTTCAGAACATCACATTACACCCTCATTGGGCAACTCCTTGCATTTATTGCTGCCCTAAGCTCAAAACAAATTAGTCTATTAAATTCAGAGAGGATGCCTGTATTTAACTTTAACTGACAGTCACTCTGTTTTCCATGCAAAGGAGGCAAAAATATATTCAATAGGTATCACATATTTACACAGGATAACAAGGAATTGATAATTCACCACACATGTTCTTCTGCTTTAATGATTATCTGTGGAAATGTATTTGATAAAAAAGAGAGGCACCCCATTTAAGGAGAACTAAATTTAATCTCCCACAGAAAAGAAGTGAACAAATTGGCAGGTGACCCTAAATTATAGGATCATGTAGTCAGAAAAACTCAACTATACAATAAGAAACATAAACCTAAAGCTAATGTTAAGCTGTTTATTTGACCTTTGTCATTATTAATCCTCACATATTATGCAAATATAAAATAAAGGATTTCACTCTAAAGTCTATTCCAGTATTTATATTGTATGATTATAATAAAATAAAGACCATCATAAGGTTTTAACAAAGATCAAAATAATCACACTTTTATGGAATTTTATTCTGTTTGATAAGGGGAAGAAATAAAGAAATGTCAATTTAAAATGACTACTATTTTCTGAAATATTTTAAGAAGGTATTGTGAAGTTTGCTTTAGAATTGAAAATTGAAGGACAAATAGAAGTTAGCTACAAAATCTTTTTTATTTTATATTTTAGATTTTATTTGTTTATTTATTTGTTTATTTATAGGCATGAAATCTTTTCATGGCATGTTGCACAATTCCTCTGCAGCACAAAAGTGAAAGTGTATCTGCATTCTGAAAGAATTTTTGACTTCAGGTAATTTCCAAGAGGCAACGACATTCATTCTCTTTGGGGCTTTAGGGAGGGCTAGAACGTTAGACGTATTGTCACGACATATCTGACACTTGCTACATTTCTGGTCCCTCTTCTTCCCACTTTTTACTTGGATCATTATGTTCCACCACTGGTTTTAAGTCTTGAAAACACCATGGTAGTTTCTGCACCAGAGTTTTCTCTCTAGATTCTTCATTCCACTGATCTGTATATGTCTATTTCCTTCAGATCATTTTTTCAATTATTGGTGCTCTTCCTTATTATTAAACTTATTAATTAATGTATTTAATTATTTTTCCTAAGAAATCTCAAAAGAATTCAGAATCACCTGAAATGTCACCTACTTAGAGAATCCTTCTCTGACTATTCACTGTTAAGTTCCCCCCAAAATATAATCATAGCCCTCCATTTCCATTAACTTGCTCTAATAATCACTTTCTGACTTTTTGGTTTATTTTAAATTAAATTAAATTAAATTAAATTAAATTAAATTAATGACTGCCTCATTTTCTTCCCTAACCATCTGAATTTGGCTATTTGGGGGAAAAAAAGCTCTTGTGTTCTATAATTATTCAACAAATACTTATTGAAAATCTAAAGGGGCCAAGCATAAATAAAACAAAAGTCCTTCCCTCACAGACATCCAGTCCAGAGAAGATCGAAAGTACCAAAAGTCAAACGGTAATTATAAAAAAATAATTATACTTCTGGTCATTGTTCCTAAGAAACGGAAGATGTTAAGATAGAGAATAATGTCAGGAATGGAAGAATCTTTGAGCAGAGTCTGGGGGAAGGCTGCTCTGAGAAACCGCCACTCAATCTCTTAACTACGACTGGGAGTTGGAGAGAAACAGCCAGCTGAAGAGGGTGAGGGCTCATTTTCGGGGAGAGAGAAGCAAAAGCCCTGAGAAGAGAAAAGACTCGCGAACTTTCAAGGCTGATGCTTGGTGGGGGAGGCGGTGAGGGCTCGAGATGCATTTGGAGAGGTGGAGGCAGCAGCAAGAACATCGGGAATCCTGGGACGAGACAAGGCAACTCGAAGGCAGTGGGAACTAAGGAAGGGTATAAAGCAGGAGAGCATCATAATCTATAAACTGTAAATAACCTGAATCATAAATCAGAGTTTATAGTTTTAAAAGGTGCCTCTGGCTGCCAGAATGGACAGATTTAGTTCTCATGCATTTCTGAAAGAATGACTTCTTCTTAGGGGAAACACATAATGTTCTCAGCATGACAGTGACTTGCCAACCAAAGTCTCTCGCTTCATCCAAAGTTTCTTCATGGCAGTTTTCACCTCTGCATTCCGCAGTGTGTAGATCAAGGGATTTAACATGGGTGTGATGATTGATTCAGACACAGTCATCGCCTTGTCTATGGGGTAAGTCACCACAGGCCTCATGTACAAGAAAATACATGGCACAAAGAACAACACAACCACTGTGATGTGGGCTCCACAGGTGGAGAGGGCTTTGTGCCGCCCTTCAGAGCTGCAAGACTTTAGGGAACATAGAATAACCATGTAGGAGGCAATTAGGATAAGGAAGATGGCCAAACACATCACTCCACTGTTGAGGGTGACTAAGAGGCCCAGGATATGGGTGTCCATGCAGGCAAGTGTCAGAAACTGAAACAAATCACATATAAAGTGATCTATGATATTAGGACCACAAAAGGGTATTTGATACATGAAGAGAAGCTGTACTGTTGTGTGAATAAATCCCCCCACCCAAGCCCCTCCCACCATCAGGTGGCACACCCTAGGACGCATGATGCTCATGTAGTGCAGGGGCTTACAGATGGCCACGTAGGGGTCATAGGCCATCACAATGAGAAGGATGATCCCCACACTGCCAGAGAAATGCTCCACAAAGAGCTGGGTCATGCAGCCTTCGAGGGAGATGGCAGTTCTCTCAGAGAGAGAGTCCACAATCATCTTGGGGGAAATGACGGAAGAGAAGATGACATCCGAAAGGGACAAGAAGGTAAGAAAAAAATACATAGGTGATCTCAGATTCTGATTTGTGATTATGGTTACCACAATGAGTAGATTTCCCAACACTGTGGCCACATATGTTATTATAAACACGGCAGAAAATACTTTTCGCAGCTCTGGGTTCTCTGTAAGGCCCAGAAGAATGAATTTGGTCACATTGTTTTGATTTTCCATTTATCAGGTGCTGATATGAGTTCCACCTGAGAGTTGAGAATCCTAAGAAAAGACAACATATGATTTATAATTAGTGACTAGTTGGCTTCTTGTATTTCTAGGACTTCACGGAAACTGTTGTTTTTTACTCATTTATTCACCATCCAAGCATTTGGCTTTTAAGAATGTACCAAATAAAGAATTTAAAAGATATATATCATTAATACAAGGTTTCCCCAAGCCTTTTCTCTTCTCTTTCTAAATTGTTCTTCCATGCGAAATGGGTTTCTCTCCCTCCTTTTCCTACCTTTAGGACTGTTATCATTAGTGGCCAAATTTTTGAGCACCTACCTCATATTGGGGGCAATTCCTCATTCCAGGCACTAGAATAACCCTGGCCCTAGAATAACCCCATGATTAGCTTTATTGTACATATAAATAATCTGACTGTCATAGAGTTTAGGCAACTCGACCAAGCTTGCATAGTTCGTGAAGCCGGAACGTGGACCATATTTTCTGACTCCAAAATCAGTGCCCTCAAACATCAATATTGCCTCGTAAGCAATTATACGGTGAGCTTATCATTCGCCAATAGCTATGCTAAATACTTTATAATTATTATCCTGTTTTATCTTAAAAACAATCTGGTAAAGTCAATTATACTTTTTGTGCCTTTTTTCAAAAAAGTAAGGTAATTCTTTTCTAATTTTGCAGTTCACTTCTAAATTTTTTTTTAACTCAAACTTTTTTTGATCTTTCTGCCTAATTGTGCTTTAGGGTCAGACTCTTAATTTTATTTTTTTAATTTCAGAGTATTATGGGGGTACAAACGCTTTGGTTACATAAATTGCCTTTGCACCGCCTGAGTCAGAGCTACAAGCGTGCCCGTCCCCCAGACAGTGTGCACAGCACCCGTTAACATACCTAAAAGTAATGATTGTATGATCTCTGACTAATATATTGTTCAGTGATGAAGATTACGAACCACGACCGTCCAGTGAAAATCCAGTTCCCCAATATAAATCACTTGAACCCGCATCGGTCCAAGTCATTCCTTTCAGTTTCCTTTGTCTTCCAAATGTAGCAAAGGACTCTGAGCATAATAAAGACAACAACTAAACAGTTAGCTTTTAGGTTGACTTACTGTGTTGCTGGGCACTGTGCCAAGTATGTTAGATATATTACCTTATTTAAACCTCATGACACCATATGAGGTAGGTGCCTGTACTACTCCCATTGTCAAGGGAAACTGAAGCCTTGAGAAATTAAATCTCTTGCATAATATTATATAATTATTTTGTTGTGGAGTTGGCACTTTGATCACACAGCCCAAATTCTTACCTACTGTGTTCCACCACAGGAGAAAAGGAGAGCACATTGTGTGGTATTCAAGAGGAGTTACTACTACAACCAGGAGGAAAGCTGCAATGAAACATGTCTCATATTACTGGGGACTGTTGAGCAGAGACTGGATGCCACTTCTTAGGAATTTTGCAAAAAGCACAGTTTCACATTGATATTTGGATTAAACTACTCTGTGAATGTTAAAAGGTCACTCTTGCTGTTCAATAGCTCACTCCATCCCTTACGCAAAGTGCAGAGCAACCACAGGAGACTGTGGAGGTGCCATATATTACCTCATCTCATCCTCTGCCTCCCAGCCCAACAACGGAGGTCTTTCTTGCAACAGCCCTTGTGAGGTAAAAAGCGTGCTGTCTCAGGAGTCAGGAAATGAGAAGTGGCTTTTATTCCAGGTTGGGTCACTAGTATAGTCTGTTATTTGGGTGTGTTGCTGGCATCTCTGAGCCTCAGTTTCCTCACCTGCAGTATAAGGATGGTTCACTAGATGAGTGGTAACAGGAGTGACTCTGTGCTCTTCAAACACAAACATTCAGTTCTTATTTGCATTAATTATTTATGCCTCTGGGTAAGATTTCCTTAAGGGGTGGTTTATTTCCTGTTCAAAAATTGATGCCTTTTGCAGTAATTTGGAAGGAATTGGAAACCATTGTCCTAAGCAAAGTATCTCAACAATGGAAAAGCAAACACCGCGTGTACTCCCTAATGAATTGGAACTAACTGGTGGCACACAAGCGCACAGAGGAAGTAAAAGTCATTGGAAATCAAGCAAGTGGGAGGAGGGAAGAGGAGAGCGCCAAAAACCCACCTGACAGGTACAATGAACACTATTTGGGTGATGCGCACATCTGTAGCCCTGACTCAAGCCTTACAACAAAAGCATTCGTACCCCCTTAATATTTTGAAATTAAAGAAGAAAAATTGAAAGTACTGCTCTGGGTAATATCTGTGTCCTGTCTGTCCTTAAGGTTTGGAACCTGGAATGAATCCCTGCTGATGCAGAGCAGAACTGAACTTCCCCACCTGAAATTCAACTCCCACCACCAGCCCCTCCCTTACTGATGGGACTTCATTTTTCTGTCCTCCTCACTTTACTCCACTGTCCGTCCCACCCGTTTCTGGCCAGACTCACACCCACTTTCTTTCCACACTGCCTTTCTTTTCTCAGGGAATGTTCCTGGATCCAGACAATCCAGCCAATCTACCTCTAAAGCACAGCCAGGATACACACTGGCTTTGCAGTCTCAACCTCCCCAAGCCTCCATTTCTGCAGCAGTGCAATTAGCAAAAGAGAAGCCGTAGCTACCGTGTTTGTATTGCTTACTAAGTATAGGCAATGGTCAAAAAGCTTTTTCTCATTGAATTATCACGAACAGCCATGTAAAGTAAGCATCATGAGTGTCTGGATTTCTGAAGCAGCAACTAAGGCTTAGAGAAATAGTGTAACTTCCTCACAGTTTCTTGCAGGCATGTGATTGACTCCAAAGCACAGGCTACTAACCGCTACACTTCACAGTCCCCTGTTACTTTCACCTCCTGGCTCACAGAACAGCTGTGAGAGTCAAAGGAAGTAATGCTCCTAAAGCCTGGGAAAGCAGCAATCGCACGTTGTTGTATTTTTCCTGATCATGACATATGTCTATATGGCTAGGCTTACCTCCTGCCTCTCTCTATGTCTTCAATCAACCAATCCTCCCTGATGGCTGCCTTCACCTTCACCTGCCTGAATATTTATCCCCCCTACTTATGAAACATCTTTTCTGTATATCATTATTTCATATTATTACATGTTTCTGTTATTTCCATAGGGAGATGCTGAAGGATTGCTACATCTTTCACACTTCTCGAAGTTCCTAATAGATGAGTAAGGATTCAGTGGGCAGCAATACAATCTAAGACATTTAGCAGTTGGAAGGAGACTACAGTGAGCTGTGGGGCTCAGGTAATGCTGGTGCCCGTCCATCCTCCAGGTGTGAAAGCAAATCTGTTATCACAGTCTGGTTGCTATTTTTCTGTCAACCAAGCCCAATGATGCCATTTACTACACATCTTCTTTTCCATTCATTCCTAGACAGGCTTCAGCCAAAACCAAGAATCAAACAGTACCTTGAACTTCCAGGTCAGTGGAATCACACCATCAGTTGCCTTCATGGTATTTCCTTTCACAGTGGGTCAGGGAGGAATCGTTTTCAAAAAGCTGGTTTACTGAAGATAGGGACAATTATAATTATGATTTTCTTTTCTTTGCAAGTCCACTTCCCTCACTTTCCAAAGTTATTTTAGTAGACAACAAGTATTTCAAAAACTTGTCAGATGTGACCTATTTTTTTTTTTAATAAGGGCCAGAACTAGAAAATTTAAATTTATTGCAGTGGAAATAACTGTGACCTAAGAAAATAAAAAGAAAACATGACATAAGCCTTAAAACTAGACTAAGAGAAAGACAGACTAGGGGCAATTCCCAGCAGATGGAACAGATTTGTAAATGTCCAGAGGTGGGGCGAAGGGACCTTGTGCCCCAGATAAGAAAACAGATAGGAAGGGTTTGAGTCCCAAATACTAGGTTCCAATTTTAACTTCTGGAACACGTTTTAGCTGCATAATTTACTAAGGATGATTTATACTTTCAAGTGGGCATTTGTACTCAGAAATATTGAATTTGTAGATTTGTATATACAATTTAACAATGTAATTCTACAATAGGCAACATGCATACACATATACACTGTACTTTACATTTTAATGAATATCATTGATAGCATTGCATGTCAGTTAATGAAGATTTATGTTATTTCAATTTTCTGCTATTTTAGCAATGCTGCATTGAAAATCTTTGTATGTTTTTATATATGTACATACAGTGTGTGTGTGTCTGTACACATATGGAATAAATTTATCTAAGTATTTCTGTAAGGTAACTTTTTTACAATAGAACTGCAGAATCAAAGAGTACAAACATTTTAAGCTTTAATATGTATTGATAAATTCTCCTTCCAAATGTTTGCTCCACCCAATAATGTAGTAGAGAGCTTTCTTTTTTCTATAATTTATTTGTTTTTCTTCTTTATATCTTTATATCTATTCCTAACTTTTATTATTTTCATCTTTATTATCCCATAGATATGCATTGTATATTATAAAATAATTCAAAAAATTTTCAGCAGACATTTAAGCTACTAGATAATATGCAGTGACAGTTACTTTTGGTCTAAGTAGATTCATCAATATACTCAAAATAACAACATTAATGACAATAATTAGCATTTATTTATTATAGTGAGTTTGCTACTTGTTCAAGTTTGTGAGAGGTACAGCTTGTATTTAAATTCCAGGAAATCTGACTCTGTGGCTGATCATTCTTAATTCTATTTGAACACACATACATTGTGTGTGTGTGTGTGTGTGTGTGTGTGTGTATATCCCATATATATATGGGATTTTTTTCCCAATACACAACCTGAGAACTTAGATAGCCTATGAAGCTCTGTGAGCACTCAACTAAACAATTAGATTTATCAAGGAAGAACTTCAAAACAAGCCCTTAGTACAAATATCTTCCCAGTTCCTTTCTCTTTTCATAAAATTAAGGACTAGTTAGTGGGAGTGTAACCAACTCCAATAGAATTTTGCAGGGTAGAAATGGCAATAATAATTGTAATTTTAAAAATTGTGGTCTACAATAACTCATTAGTGTCTGCCCAGAGCTGCATCACCACCACCATCACCATCACTGTCACCAGTACCACCACTGCCACCTGTACCGTCATCATCACGGCCACTATTACTACAGCCATTCTTGTAAAGTAGATCCACTTACAACTAAATTTAGTAGTTATGTTTTGACACATAGAGAAATATAAAAATGGAACTCACTCATTCTTAAATTAAAACCATCACTCCCACATAGTATTGATAAAATATTACAAATTTTAAGGAAAATAACACACTTTTTCTTAGTCAGAAATTAGAGGCCAGTAGTGGGGAAGGAAAAAAAAGAAAGGAAAGGGCCTTGGGGCCAATTAAAAGAAGGAGAAAGACAGAGGGAGAGGGAACAGAAGAGAGAGACACACAGGTATACACGCACGGGCAGAAGAGGGAAGAGGCAGAAAAAGGAGGACGCAAGGAGGGCGGGAAGGAGAAAGAGTAAAAAGAGATAAAGAGATTAAAGTGAAATTATAAAAAAGCAAAAAGGGCATCAGAGAATCTAGTAATTATTTCCAAATATATTATCAACTCCCTTTATTGCTGCCGATGAGTACTTTTTGGAAATCCACACATATTATTTTATTTACCAATTTTCATATCTTAGAGACAGGTTCGTTTGATTTTTTAAAAATTTGCTCAAAATGATACAAAAGTAGATCAAGCAAAATAACTTAGTCTAACTCAAGTTAGAATTCAAATATAAACCCAAGTTCATAACTCAAAGTTCCTTGCTCAGAGAATAAACATTGCTCACAGGTAAAGCAAGCAGGTATGGAGTATGTACTTATTCAATAAAATTAATTCAATTAATAATTTTAAACTTTGAAAATCATTTCTATGCTATAATTCTATGCAATTGCTAAAATCTACATACTACTTAACAAATAATAAGGTGATTCTTAGGGCTCAGTTTTTACAGCTGTACAAAGATTTCCAAGGCCATCTGAGGTATAACCTAAGATCTTACCACACCCAAGATGCGTTCACATCAAGTAACTTCTTCAGAGAGTCCAAGAACCAGGTTTAATTATTTCAACCTGATGTTTCTAACTGTGGAGGCGAGCTGCCCAGATATAAATGGGTGAAAAGTCATCCAATTATTAACTCTTGGTCCAATTTGTAGAACTAGGTTTTCTATTGTTTTCAAAGAAAAGTTTAAAGCATAAGCATTAAGAATCCATGAGACTAATGGACAAATAAACTTTCTGAGTCACTAAGGAATTTGTGATTAAGAATAATCTCCAATTAAGTATAATTGTTAAGGAGGTAGCGAAGTAGAGCATTTACTAAATCATTTCATGGTACTTTTTAAATTCCAGTTGACTGTATTTTTAGATGAACATAGAAACCGTTTTTGTTCAGCTTCTGAGGAGATGCATCCTCAGCCCACTGGCTGACAGACTTGGGCTATAGGAGTGTGGGGTGTCCATTTGAGCAGCTGTGATACAGCCAGACTTGCATCATTCCAGTTGCATCCCTTGAGGCTGGTTCTCCACTGATGGCGGTGCTAATCCCTGATCCAGTGAATTCCTGTTCCCACCATGATCTCTACCTGAACCACGGGATGGTTGCAATCTTACAGTAACTACAACATATGTCCTGGAAGTATCCTAAATTCAATCTCATCTCTAGATTCCATTTCCCATGCAGGAGTCATATGTGAGCCCAGGAAGCTGCCATTGTGATTAGAAGATTTTTATCTAAGCAGAAAAATTTATTTAAATTATTTCTAATTTCTTAAGAAATGGCATTTTCAACTAATAGTTTGTCATTACTGAAGTAATGAATTATAGCTTTCATTCCTTCCTGTTATAAATTTCTTTAATGAAATTGCTGCCTTGACACTCATTTTGGGGCCTGACATAACTTGTGTAAAACCCAGTCATATCCTGTCATTTTTGGCCTAGTTATTTGTGACATACCCTACTTGGTCCTCATCTTACTGACCCACAGCCCAGCACATCCCACAGCTGCTGACTGTGATAAAATCTAACGTTCAATGCCAGAGTCATTTAAATGAGTTCTCCCTTTATTCATGGGTTTTCTTTAAACTAGCCAATTCACAAGCCCTGCAGGAGAACCCAGGGGATAAAGCCCTTGGACCTTAATAAAGGCACAGCCCCTCTTGTCTTCTCTTTCTTGCTCCCCACCTACTGGTTGAACTCCCTGCTTCCTCTAGACTTCCCTCAGCCTCCTATGGGCACCACTAACCTCTCTGGTACTTGTGAGTAATAAATTTCTTCTGTTTCATGTATTTTGGTTTCATGTTCTCCTTATGTCTCATGTGACACACACACATCTAAACCTAACATTCTTTCCAGTCAGGGCTGTCTTAGAAAGTGGCTATCTTGGCAGGAATAAACTAAATGCAGGCCAAACAAGAGCCACAAGGACATCTCCCAGTATAAACAAGTTTCCTGTGGGAGGGACAACCAATCACTGTCAGACACTTAGGCATTAGGCCGTCTACCAGCATAAAGAAGTATCCATGAAAGGCACACTTTAAACATCCATGACCACATCCCTTGAATTCCTGATGAGGGCAAGGCTAGAACTGTGGCCATTTTTGGGAAAGACACCTCAGTACAAAATTAGAAATAAACACTAACAACAGAAATCACAACACTTTCCCACTCTATAAGGTGATTTCATCCACATTGACTGGTTTATCTTCAACACCCTATAAGTTATCAAGAACTAGCATGATCATCTCAATTTTCTGAACCTAATACTAGCAGATTCTGCACAGCCTTCTGCTCTAGGGTCATTTTCATTAACCATCTAATGTTACCATGGTCACTGGAGCCATTTCAACATGCGCTGGTGTAACCTGTTCATCGTGGGGGGAAGATGGGGAGGAGAGTAACAAACAGCTATATATTTATTTCTTGAAACTTCTAACCCGGCTGTTATTCTAAGGATTACACTACACATCAATATCTGTCCATCACACCACTGTTTTATCTTCTTCTTCATACTCATCACTATCTGAAATTACACTTTTCATTTAGCTTATATGGTTTGGTATTTATATGTCTGTTGCAAGAATATAGTCACCATGAGAACACTACCCTTTATATGTTTTTCACCACTTGAGTTCCAGTGGCTAATTTAGTATGTAGAATGTGAAAAATAATCAATAAGTGTATGCTAAAAAGTAAATATGGTATATACATATAATGGAATATTAGTCAGTTATCAAAATAAGAAAGACATCCCGTCTGCTACAACATGGGTAAACCTTGAGCCTGTTGCAAAAAGACAAATACCTTATATGAGGTATCTAAAGTAATGAAAGTCATTGAAGCAGAAGGCAGAATGCTGGTTGCCAGGAGCTGGGCAAAGGGAGAAATGGGCTGCTTATATTTAATGGGTATAATGTTTCAGTTATGCAAGATGGAAAAGTTCTAGAAACCCAGTGTACAACGTTGTGCTTATAGCTAACAATACTGTAATTTTCACTTAAAAATTTGTTTACAGATTAGATCTCCTGTTATGTTTTTACTACAGTAAAAAAAGACAGACAGACAGAGAGAGGAAGACAGAGAAAGCGAATCTTTATAAAATACTTCAAAGTGCCTAGCTCATGGTTAGCATTCACAAAACTTTGTTCATCTCCTCATTTAAATACCAAAATGATATCTTAATTTTTAACTGAATATGTAGCTTTACCTGTGTCATCATGTAACAGAGCCAGACACTACTTAGCATTCATTGTTTGTTTTCAAACTTTGGAACAATTTCTTTTTTAAAGCACAAAATGTTATTCAACAGCAATTGCTATCCTTGAGCAGTTCTGCAAATAAGTGGAAAGAAAGATTTGTTCCCTTAATATAATTCATAAGCTAGCAAGATTTCCTATCCTGAGATTGTCAAACTGACTTACAGAACGTCCTAGAGTCCTGTCATTTCCAAATTTGCTGTTGCCTAATTTTGCATGTGTGTGTCTCACTCATAATTTTATCACTTCCAACACTGTGTTCTTGGCAACTTTCAATCAGACTCCCATTTTTTAACCTTTATATTATTCTTTAAATACTTGCTTATGCCTTGGATTAGATGATATTTTTTCAATACTTCTCAAATACTGACCCTTGACTTGCATTCCAACCAACCTCTGAAACAGCACATGATTCTCAGAGGATAATAAGAAGTTAGAAATCTTTTATTCTTTTTTGTATGTTTGCTTTTTTATTTTTTCATTGACAAATAAAAATTATATATATTTATTGTGTACATGTTTTGAAATATGTATACATTGTGAAATGGTTAAATTGAGCTAATTAGCATATGCATTCCCTCACATTCTTATTTCTGCTACTTCTAGTTTCAGCAACTATTGCAACTATAGTAATTTGTAATATTTCAGGTTTTGCTTGTAATATTCTTGGGTAATTAGAATTTCTAGATATAAGTGTAATTGCTCAAAAAACTAATTAGCAAAGCAGTCCTCAGAACTGCAGCCACCCAGCAGTGGGAGTGCCATTACCAGGTCTTCAACAGATTCAAAGCGGATTGAGAGACACACAGATCATTTGGGAAAAAAATGCATTGTGAGATTTTAACACAAAACATCATCTTCAGAGAATCTTTACATGTTCCTCTGTCTAGAATATATTTTACATTTTCACAGAGGAATATTATGCTAAAAAGCACAGGTGGTGAAATATTGCAACAACTTTGTCATAATTTTCCAGTAAATTAGTCAAATCACTCTTTAATGACTGAAGATGTAATTGCAGTTGGTTTAACCAAAATTATGGGAAAACTCACACACCAAATAAAGCCATGCTTCATTATTCAGAATATTGAATTATACTTTGACGATATGAATTGGAATGCTTTATCTGCTACTTACCAGCTGTGAAACCCTGGACATAAGTGAATTAATTACTAGTCTTCCCTCAGTCTTGTTTACTCATCTGTTGCCAAGAGCAGCAAGAGAAAAGCCTGTGCAGTAACACCTTCCAGATATCTCAGGAGTATATATAATTGGAGGAACCTGATTTACAATCAAAGAACAAGATGCAAGGAGTGCAGGAAACCCCTTTCAAAGTGAATTCAGGTGGAAAGAAGCTCAAGAGAACCAATGCAAGGTGCTAACTACAAGCATAACATATGGAATCTTGGTGTTCACGGGAAAGAATACATTTTTCATACTGGGCTATATTAAGGTAGTAAAGGAAAAGAAAGAAAACAGAATGGGAATTCTTTGGTAACTGGAATAGTTTCTACCCTTAGTGCTATACACTGTATTCTAAGCCATTTTGCTAAAAATGTAGTAGTAAAGTTATCATTTTATCTAACGGTTAATTTTCCAAATGTATTATATAACCAATATTTGAAAATATTTGAAAGGTTTCATATAATTTACAGCAATATATAATGAGATGTTTTGACAATATTTTGAAAAGTTCTGCAAATGTTTTAGTGACTTGTTATTGTCAAGTCTAGATTCATTTTAGTTTAATTTATTTTCACTGTTAATGTGTACAATCAAAGGTCTGAGTATCCCAAGTTTGTTCACACTGATTTTTATCATTTTAGATATTTATTCATTCCTTCCACAAATATTGAGTAACTACTATGTGCCAGACCTACTCTATGTACTTGAGATAAAACAGTGAAAAGAATAATGAAGATTCCTGCCCTGATGAGCTTAGATTCTAGTGAGAGAGGAAATAAACATTAAACCATAGCATGCTTTGTTGGAAGTTTATATGTACTGTGGAAAACAAAAAATGGATCATGGTAAGGAGGATCAGGGCTAGGGACTGTCTACACCTTTAAACAGATGTCAGGGTAGGCTTCATGGAGAGCATCACGGCGCACAAATACTTGAAAGGGGGGAGGGAGGCTGCCATATGGACACACAGGAAGGAGTGTGAGCACTGGATGAGAGGAGAGTAAAGTGACCAGTATGGCAGGAACGCAGAGTGGGAGGAGGTGAGGTCATAGAGAGGGCGCTGATGAGAGTGGCATGCAGTGCCGCTGGAGACCTTTGATCAGAGGTGAGACAGCCTTGGCTTACCCGTGACAAGATCACTCTGGCTGCCATATTAGGATTCAACCAGGGTGAAGTTGGGGGGCAGTAGATGTAGAAGCAGGGGAACAAGTTAGGGAGTGAATTTCAGTGATCCAGGTGAGAACTAAATGAGACTCCCACTAGGGTGGTGCTAGTGAAGGTGGTGAGAAATGGTAGGTCCTGGATATATTTTGAAGGTAGAATAAGCAGGATGTCATGTCAGGTTAGATGGGAGGGATGAGAGAGAATGGTAAAATGTGAAGTGTGTGTGTGTGTCTTAGTTCATTTCTGCTGTAACAAAATACCTTAGACTGGATAATTTGTAAACAAGAAATATTAATTTCTCACAGTTCTGGAAGCTGGAAGTCCAAAATCAAGTTACCAGTGGATTCAGTGTCTGGTGAGGGTCTATCCCTCCCTTCTCTGTGTCCACACATGATGGAAAGGGCAGACAGTGTCCTCACATGGCAGAAGGACAGAAGAAAATAAACCCACTCCCTCAAGCCCTTTTATAGGGCACTGATCCTCTCCATGAAGGGGGAGTCTTTCACGACCTAATCACCTCCCAAAAGTCCCAGCTCTTAATGCTATTACTGTAGGGGTTAAGTTCTAGTGTAGGAATTTTGGAGGGACACCAACACTCATGCCATAGCAGAGTGATTTAAGGGTTTTTGATTTGAGAAATTGATAGGATGGAGTTGCTGTCAACTGTAAAGAGGAAGCCCACAGGAGAAACATGGAGGTCATGGTGGTGGTGGTGAGGGGCTGTGGAATCAGTAGCTCATTCTGAAGTTGCTTATTAGACAACAAAGTGGAGATTTGGGCAAGAAGGCAAATGAGTCTGGAGTAGGGAGCATGGTCTGGGATTCAGATAAAAATTTGTGAGCACTCAGCATTTAGGTAAATTTTAAAGCTATGAGATTGGATGCCATTTTAGTCCATTTGTGTTACTATAAATGAATGCTTTAAATGGGGTAATTTCTAAAGGAAAGAAGTTAATTTGGCTCATGGTTCTGCAGGCTGTAAAAGAAACATGCTTCCCACTTCTGCATCTGGTGAGGGCCTCAATCTGTTTCCACTCATGACAGAAGGCAAATGGGAGCCCATCACATGGCAAGAGCAAGAAGAGAGAGAAAGGGGGGAGTTGCCAGGCTCTTAAATATCAGCTGAAGGTAACGCTGAAGGGAACTAACAGAGTTAGAACACACTCATTACCATTACGAGAGAACAGCACCAAGCCATCTCTGAGAGATCCACCCCCATGACCCAAACACCTCCCACCAGCCCCAACCTTCAATATTGGGAATCAGATTTCAGCATGAGATTTGGTAAGGACAAATATCCAAACTGTATCAGATACATTTGCTTAAGTAGTATGGATTGACAGAGGAAACCCAGGACTGTGCCCTGGGGAACTACAACCTTAGAGGTCAGGGAGAAAAGGCAAACTCACAAAGGAGAATGGAAAGGTGTGACCTGTGAGGTACGAGAAAAACCAAGACACCAAGGTACATTGCAAACCAAGTGAATGAAGAAAATCAGGAAGTAGAAATAGTCAAGTATTTCTAATACTGCTGACAGATCTAGTAAAATGATAGGTGATAACTGACCATTGGATTTATCAATATGGAGGTGATTTGCAATATTGATAAGAAAAGTTTAAGGTGGAGTGAACACCTGCCTGGTACAGGCTTAAGATGGACTGAGAGGAAAACAATTAGACACAGCAAGTATAATATGTTGGAAGAGTAAAATTATTCCAACATAGTTTACCATGAAAGGGAAGAAATTAATAGAAAAAAATAGCTGTCAAAGAAGTGGGGTTAAGAGAAGGGAATTTTTAATTTCTCTTTTAAAAATCTCCTTTTTACATTTTTATCTGACAAATAATAATTGTATCTCTTAAGGGGTACAATGTGATGCTTTGATATCTGTATACATTGTAGGAAGATTAAAACAAACTAATTAACATAGCCATCACCTCATTTACCTACCTTTTCCTTTTGTGGTGAGAATGTATAAAATCTGCTCTTTAGCAATTTTGAAATATTCAATCCCTTATTATCATCTACAGCCACCATGCTGTGCAGTAGATCACTGGAACTTATTCCGCCTAAGTGGAACTTTGTACCCTCCGACCAACATCTCCCTTTCCTCACCTCCCCTCTGATAACCACCATTCTACTGTGGGCTTCTATAAGTTTGAGTTGTTTAGATGCCAGATATAAATGAGATCGTGCAGTCTTTGTCTTTCTGTGCCTGGCTTATTTCATTTAGCATAAACTTTTATAGCCATTTTTAAAAACAGTACGGAAGCTTCTCAAAAAATTAAAAATAGAATTACCATAAGATTTAGCAATCCCACTCTGAGTACATACTCAAAAGAATTGACGTCAGTATGTAAAATAAATATCTCCACTCCCATGTTCATTTCAACATTATTTACAATAACCAAAATATGGAAACAATCTAAATGTCCATCAGTGGATGAACAGGAAAATAAAATGTGGTACATATACACAACGTTATACCATACAGCTTTGAAAAAGAAGGAAATTCTGTCATTTGCGACAACGTGGATGAACCGGGAGGACATTATGCTGAAAGAAGGGAATTTTCAAAATGGGGAAAATAATAGGATATTTTCATGATGATGGGAATGACACTGTAGAGAGCAAGAGATGCTAAGGAGAGAGAGAGGAGAATTATCAGACCATTGCTCTTACGTGGACGAGAGGAAACGCAATCTGGTGCACAAGTGGCAGTGTATTGCTTCAGACAGCAGCAATATAGTTTACAGGGAGCGGGATTCTCTGGTAGCAGGCAGGGAGGCTGACTTTGTGGGTACAGATGGTGGAGGGTAGGTAGAGGGTGATGTGGGTTTATAGAAATTATTTTGTTTGGTTCACGATTTCTCTGTGAAATAGAAAAGAAAGTCGTTGGTTGAGACTGAGGAAAAAGACAGGGGAATCGGGGTTTGAAAGAGAGAGGGAGAGATGTGAAATAGCCCTACAAGACAGTGAGAGAATACACGGATTGTGGGCCAACCGTGTGATTCTCTACCAGCTTCCAGAGCTCACTTGAGATCCAGGTCAGGAATTTAAAGTGAGACCAGCTGGTGCTCATGGGGTGAAGCATAACTTGTTTAAAAATTAACACAATCTGTTAAATTTTCTGAAGACATAGGCAAATCTGCAAAATCCTCTAGGATTTGGTTAAACTTGGAGCTGAGACTTGGCCTATAGTATTTGACTTGAGTGCCACCTTGTGGGAAAATCACATAAGGGCCAAATTAATCGAAGGGTTGTAGAGCAGCCGAAATTACCTTTAAGCAGGTTGTCCTAGTCTGAGCAGGGACTAGGGTGTGTGGCTCGTATCAGAACCCATTTAGGAAGTGGTCCTGAGAATTTATCTTTATCTGAGCATTTATCATAGCATTGGCTTATCTTATTTATCCATAGGTGTCACAAATTTCCCATTTAAAAAAAATGTATTGTCAACTCTCTTAGTAACACAGTTCTATTTTTCCCTTCAGGTTGAGAGTCTTTGTCTTTAGTTTTCTCTGAAAGGTCAGAACAATATTGGGTTTCAGTTATTAGTCCTGTAAATGGTCTATTTTTCACCCTCTCTAAATAGATTTCAAGGCATCTTAAATCTAGAGGTGATTCAGGTGCTAAAGCTGTGGCTGCTGACCCAGGAGCAGTCTTGAGCATCATCTGTTCTTGATTTTATTCCAAATATTCGTTTCTAGCTCCTCCTCTAATTAGCAAAGTTATTTCACTGTATTGTACCTATCATTATAAATGTGGTTCCAGTAAGTTTTCACGGGAGAGATTGTTAAAGTCACTCTTCCTACACAGTTTCATTTTCTCCCAGAGCATGTTACCCCTCCAGGACCACAGCCTGGCCCAGTGTGTTCTGCTATTTGAAGGATGGTTTTAATCTCAGAGGCCAGGGCAGTTATCTAAACTGATAGATTCCTGTGAAACCCGAATTACACAGTATACAGCCATTCTTTAAAATCTATTCATTATTTTCTTAAATTAAGGCCATTTTGATAAATTACTTAATTTAGTGACAAAGCTATTTTTTCAACTAGGAAACTGTTTCAATGTGACTTTACTTATAAGGAATTCATATAGTAGGTTTAATTTGGGTATTGTTCTAATTTTGTGGGCCTTCAATTTCTTCAGTTGGTATTCCAACTGGAATATTTTCCTCATGTCTAAGGACTGTGCTTACATTGCTTGTAGTGCATCCGCTATGATGCTTGTTATTATTATCAAAGTCTATTATTTCACCTTTATTTTGAATATGTTTTTGCTGAATGTGTATTCACTTGACATGTTTTTTCATTTTAATTTTATTTCACTTATTTTTGGATAGCTTACTGTTGGTTCAGTAATTTTTTTGTACAGTTTGTAGTTTAGAAGTTTAAGTGGGCCCTTCACCCATTTTGGTTGCATTGTACCATTACATTGATTTTAATCTATGTTCCCTCCCATTCCACCTACCCATTATTCTTGAATTTACTTCCATATGTGCTACTGTTCATTAATTTATTCCAATTTAGATGAGTAATGTTGTTTTGTTTGTCCATTCTTGTGTACTTCCACTAAGAAGAATGGCCTTCAGTTCCATCCAGGTTGTTACAAAAGATACTAGATCACCATTTTGTTTTTACGGCTGAGTAGTGCTCCATGGTATAAATACAACACGTTTTACTAATCCACTCATGTATTGATAGACATTTGGGTTGATTCCACATCTTTGTGATTGTGAATTGTGCTGCTATAAACATTTGCAAGCAACTGTCTTTTTTATAAAATGTCTTTTTTCCCTTTGGGTAAATACCTAGTGGTGGGATTGCTGGATCAAGTGGTAGGTCTACTTTTATTTCTTTGAGGTATCTCCAAACTACTTTCCATAGAGGTTGCACTAGTTTGCAGTCCCACCAGCAGTGTATGAGTGTATCTTTCTCTCTGCATCCTCGCCAGCATCTGTTGTTTTGGGACTTTTTGATGTTTGTGCATTTAAACATGTTGCTCCACTGTCTTCTTTTTTACAATGTTTCTGGTGAGAAGTCCATTGCAATTTTTACCATCATTCCTCTATACATAACATGTCTTTTGTCTTTGTCTGTTTTTAAAATTTTCTCTTTATAACTGCTTTACCCATTTATTATGATATATCTTTTAGTGTAGTTTTAGTCATAATTTTTGTGCTTGGGGTTTGTTGGATTCTTGGATCTGTGGATTTATAATTTTCATTATAAAAAATTTGGCCATTATTTCCTTGAATATTTCTTTCTGTCCCTTCTCCCAAGATCCAATTACTTATATGTTAGGCTGTTTGATGTTTTCCCAAAGCCCACTGAAATTCTATTTATTTGTTTTTTGTCTTTTTCTCTTTTGTCTTCAATTTAGATAGTTTTTATTGCTATATCTTCAATTTCACTGATCTTTTATGCAATGGCCAATTTTTGGCAGTGTCCAGCCTTCTGTCAGTCTTTCATCCAGTGTGTTTTTTCATCTCAATTACTGTATTTTTTATTACTAGAACTTCAGTGTAGGTCTTTCTTACATTTTTCGTATCTCTGCATACCATGATAAATAGTATCCTTATTTTCTTGAAAATATTTAATATAGTTACAATAAATTGAATTTATTTACAAATTCTATAATCATTGTCATTTTTGTGTTGGTTTGAATTAACCTGATTGTGGATTATATATTTCTGGTTCTTTGGATACTTGCCATTTTTTTTATTGGATGCTAGACATTATGAATTTCTTAGTTGCTGGATATTTTGCATTCCTATAATATTCTTGAACTTTGTTGAGTGGGACTAGAGAATTGTTTAGTTTATGACAAATTTTAACTCACTACTAAGGCCATGCATTTCTGAATACTCTTCCTGGTCCACTTTGAATTATGAGGCTTTCTATTCCAGGAAGCCCAAACTATTCCAGGTCCTGTGTGAGTTCCAGGAATTGTTCCATCTAATATCACTAATTATGGATGATATCCTAATAATTTCAACATCCTAAAGATCTCAACTCTCCACAAAGTAACCCACATATTAAAGAGATCTCCAGTAAAATCACGAACAATATACATTTTAATGAGCCAAGTTTGTTCATATTGAAAAATAAATATGCAATACATGGACAGGCAACCTTAGACAAAACATGGAAGAAAGGGCTATCACATATTAAAATATAGCACAGGAAGATGGCTGACCAGAGGAATCAGCTGCCAGTTGATTGCAGAAAGAAGCATAAGTTTTAGATGAAACAAACAAACAAACAAACAAACAAACATAGATCAGGTGTAATTCCAAGGGAAAAGTGCCAAAACCTACCAGAGATTCCATGGGAAGAAATTGAGGAGCAGAACGAGAAGGAGCAAGATCTGGGCAGAGATCAACTGCCAGGAGGCTTGCAGCCCAGCAAAAACGGTATGTGGGGGTCTGCTTCTCCTTCCCTCATACCTCTGGAAGTCAGCAGGCTCCTGAACTGCTGCAGAGCCTTTCTATGCTCACGAGCCCAAGGGCTGCTGCCACCAGTGAACTGGGAGCTTCTTGAGGACAAAGCATCAGGCTGCCGGCCCCTTTGGGGTTGCTTCCCATCACCACAGACCTGAGCTGAGATAGCAGATGCCATATTGCTTCTCCACCTGCCATGCACCTTTGTCCTCCCCAGGGGGCTTCAGGCCCTCAGTTTTTGTCTTGCTAGTTCTCACACAAACATTTCCCAACTCAAGCTCAGAGTGTAGAAATCACAGGGGCTAGTGGGTTCTGGGGGTTCTGTGCAACCCCAGAGCTTGGAAATTCAAGGTGGGCTGCCTTCCATCGAGAGGGACAGAGACAACCAGAGTGCTGCCTTTCCTCCATCCAGACCCTTTTCCTCCCCTGTCCCTCCCCTGTGTGTGGCATTTGAGAGGTATGATTGAGCCAAGACTCTCAGAAGCAGCTGTTTCCCCTCTGTTGTTATATCTACCACACTGAGGTTCCCACAGAGAGTGAGGCTCACACCCTTCCTCTTAAAGACCTGTGGCAGAGCAAGGGGAGCTCAATCTGTGAGCTCCCTGCCCACCGGCCCTCCTAGGTGCTGCTCACCTGGCTGCTGCAGCAGAGTAGGACAAACCCCAAAGCAGGGGGACATCAAATCTGCTTGAACACTCTATGGGCAACTCAGGACCAGCATGCTTCTCCCTGGCATGGTCTGGGATTAAATTTAGGGGACCCAGGGACAGGCCCACAGGCCAGATCCCACACCCCAAGGATTTGATCTTGCTGCTCTGTGGCACAGAGGGGAGATATGTAAATTAATCTTAGGAGGTGAGAGAGCACATATGGGAAGAACTGAGAGGAGAGTACAGTGTGGGTCCCAGCCACAGTGCACTCATGGAGCACCCCTTCCCCCACAGGAAAGCCATGATCTCAGCCCAGGGCAGGATCCTAGACAGGGAAGTTCCCAGTCCACAGCACCATCATGGAGGAGTTCAGCTAGTTTGAGCTCCTGCCTGCCAGCAGATGCCAGAGGGAGACAGTGGAGCAAGGAATGGGGGAGAAAAGCAAAACCTGCTCCTGACAGCCAGATTGTGAATCTCAGGTGACTTTCTGGATGGGTGGGGCTACTTCAGCCCCTCCTTGGTAGCCTTTCCCAGTGACCTGGAAGTGGACCCTCAACCACTGCCAAGACAGATCCCTTACTGGCTTTTGTGGAGCCTGAGGGAAGGCTGACCCAACCCAGCCCTGCCCAGCCACACTGTCCCACCTGTTTCTGCTGTGGTGGAGGATAAGGACTCTCCTGGAAGTTCCAGGGACCCAGCCACCACCCCAGGCATTTGAGTGCTTCTCCTGAGGGGATAGAGCTGGTCACAGTTTCCAAAAAAAAAAAACCAAAAAACAAAAAATGCTGCAGCCAGTTCTTTCTGGCAAGCACCACCTACTGGCATAGAGGACAACATATACATCCCTGTACAGCATTTACTGACTCAATCATACAGGGCATGGCTGATTCTTACTCACAAGCAAAACCTACTGTCTCAGAGATTAAACTCAGCAACCCAATATAATTCATGCTGTTAAGAAGACCACAAGACTGGGGAAGGAGAAAAGATTTCAAAGATCTCCACCTTCCTTCATAAACAAGAGACAAGGAATCTGCCCACACACATAGTTCACCACCTCTACAGCCTACAAACAATCAGCAACTGAGAAAACCACCACACTAAGGATATTTATAACCAAGGCATCCATCCAGAACTTAGACCCCATCAAGCATCCACAAGCAAAGCCAAAGTTCCTTAGCCAACATATGCTACAGACACACCCTAAAGAATGAGGGAGGGAAAAAAACACATCTAAACAAAAGAAAATCAAAAAAACAAGAAACTGCAGCTGCTCCAAATGAGAAGGAATCTGTGTAAGAATTCCAGAAGCATGAAAAATCAGAGCAAAATGACACCCCCAAAGGGGCACACCAGGTCTCTAGTGATAAATCCCAACCAAAATGAAAATATTAAAATGACTGATAAAGAATTCCAAATATGGATTGTAAGGAAGTTCAATGAAATCCAAGAGAAAAGAGAAAACCAACTCAAATAAACCAGAAAAACAATTCAGAAAATGAATGAAAAAATTCACTAAAGAGATAGACATATTTAAAAAAAATAGAACTTTTGGAAATGAAAAATGCATTTAAGGAAACACAAAACACAGTAGAATGCTTTAAGAAAAGAATAGGCCAAGCAGAAGAAAGAATTTCAGAGCTTAACGACAACTCTTTCAAATTAACCTAGTCAGTCAAAAATAAAGAGCCAAGAATCAAGAGGAATGAACAAAGGTTATGAGAAACATGGGATTATGTAAAATGGCCAAATATAAGAAACATAGGCATAACTGAGGGTGAGGAAGAAAAAGCACAAGGGCTAGAAAACCTATTTGTGAAAATAATTGAGGAATACTTCCCTGGTCTTGCTAGGGATTTACACATCCAGATACAAGAAGCTTAACAAACACCATGGAGATTCATTGCAAAGAGGCAATCACCAAGACATATAGTCATTAGACTAGCCAAAGTCAACATGAAGGAGGAAATCCTGTGAACCATGAGGCAAAAACATCAAGTAACTTAAAAAGGAAAACCCATCAGTCTACCCTCAGACTTCTCAGTGGAGACTTTACAAGCCAGAAGGGATTGGGACCCAATCTTGAGTGTTCTTAAATAGAACAATTGCCAGCCTTGAATTTTGTATCCTGCAAAGCTAAGTTTCATATATGAATGAGAAATAAAGATGATTGCAGACAAGTAAACATTGAGAGAATTTGTCATGACCTGCCCTGCAGTAAATACTCAGAACTGCATTATACATGGATCAGCACAATAGATACCCACCAGTGTAAAATCACCCAAAAGATAAAGCTCTAAGTTCATATAAAACAATAGAACAAGAAGGAAAAGAAAGCAATAGGGTACTACCTAACATGATGAATAGAACTGCATCCCACATATCAATTTTATCACTCAGTGTGAATGGTCTTAATGCCCCACTCAAGAGACATAGGTGACTGAATGGATGAAAAAATACAACCTAAGTATCTGCTGTCTCCAAGAAATATGTCTATCCCACAAGAACATATACAGATTCAAGTTGAAGGGATGGAAAAAAATATTTCATGCAAACGGAAACCGAAAGACAGCAGGTACAGCCATTCTCATATCAGATAAAATTGACTTTAATTCAACAATGGTAAAGAAAAAGATGGTCATTATGTAATGGTAAAGGAGCAATTCAACAAGAAGACATATGTATTCAATATATATGCACCTAACAGAGAAGTGCCCAGATTCATAAATCAAATTCTACCAGATCTAAGAAAAGACATAAACAGCAGCATTGAATTAGCTGGGGACTTCAACACTCCACTGAAAGAGCTGTACAGATCATCCAAGCAGAAAATAAATAAAGAAACACTGGACTTAAATGGGACTCTAGAACAAATGGGCCTAACAGACATTTATGGAACATTCTACCCCAAAACTTCTGAATATACCTTCTTCTCATCAGCATGTGGAGCAATCTCCAAGACTGATCACATCTTAGGCCACAAAACAGTTCTCAAAAATCTAAAAGAAAAGATATCATACCATGTATCTTATCAGACCACAGTGGAATAAAACTAGAAATAAATTCCAAGAGAAACAATTAAATCTACACAAAGTCATGTAAATTAAACAACCTACTGCTGAGCAATTACTGGGTCAGTAATGAAATTAAGATGGAAATCAAAAAATTCCTCAAGCTGAACAACGAAGGGGACACAAGCTATCAAAATCTATGGGATTCAGCCAAAGCAGTCCTAAGGGGAAAATTTATAGCTTTAAACTATTACATCTATAAGACAGAAAAATCACAAATTAACAAACTAACTACAAATCTCAAGGAACTAGAAAAAGAAGCACAAAACAAACCCAAAGCCAGCAGAAGAAAAGAAATAACTAAAGTCAGAGCAGAACTAAACAAAATGGAGAAAAAAATACAAAGGATAAATGAAACAAAAAGTTGGTTCTTTGAAAAGATAAACAAAATTTCTAGACCTTTAGCTAGATTAACCAGGAATAGAAGAGAAAGGACCCAAATAAGTTCACCAGAAATAAAAAAGGAGAAATTACAACTGATACCACAGAAATACAAAATATCATCCATGAATACTCTGAAAATCTCTATGCACATCAACTAGAAAACACTGAGGAAATGGACAAATTCTTGGAAACACACAACCTCCCAAGAATCAATCAGGAAGAAATAGAACTCTTGAACAGACCAATATGTAGCAGTGAGATCAAAACAGTAATAAAAGCTTGTTCAACCACAACAAAAAAGACCCAGACCAGATGGATTCACAGCCAAATTCTACCAGACCTACAAAGAAGACATGGTACCCATACTGAAGAAATTATTCCATAATAACAAGAAAGAGAGAATGCTCTCCAACTCATTCTATGAAGCCAGCATCATCTTGATACCAAAGCCAGAAAAGGAAAAAACAACAATAAAAATATACAGACCAATATCCCTTGTGAATATAGATGTAAAAATCTTCAATAAAATACTAGCACACAGAATACAACAGCCCATTAAAAAAATAACCCACCATGACCAAGTGGGCTTCATCCCAGGGATGCATGGATGGTACAACATATGTAAATCAATAAATATGAATTCACCACATAAACAGAAGCAAAAACAAAGATAATATGATCATCTCAATAGATGTGAAAAAAGCATTTGTCAAAATCCAGCACCCTTTCATGATAAAACCCTCAATAAACTAGGCATAGAATGAATACATCTCAAAATTCTAAAGCCATATATGACAAACCCACAGCCAAAATCATACTGAATGGGGAAAACTTGAAAGCATTCCCAATAAGAACTGGAAAAACAAAAGAGTGCCCACTGTCACCACTTCTATTCAACATAGTTCTGGAAGTCCTAGCCAGAGCAATCAGGCAAGGGAAAGAAATAAATGTACCCAATTGGGAAAGAGGAGGTCAAACTATCACTTTTTGCTGACCTTATGATCTTGTATCTAAAAAACCCCAAAGACTCTACCAAGAGACTCCTGGAATTGATAAATAAATTAAGTAAAATCTCCAGTTAAAAAATCAATGTACACAAATCAGTAACATTTCTACATACTAATAACAGTCAAGCTAAGGATGAAATCAAAGACTCAATGACATTCATAAGAGTGACAAAGAAAATAAAATACCTAGGAATATACTTAACCAAGGAGATGAAAGATCGCTACAAGAGGAACTCAGACACACTAAGAAAATAAATCGCAGAGGACACAAACAAATGGAAAAATATACCATGTTCATGGATTGGTAGCATCAACATTGTTAAAATGTCCATATGACCCAAGGTGATTTACAGATTCAATGCAATCCCCATCAAAATGCCAACATCATATTTCAGAGATCTAGAAAAAATAATTCTGCACTTCATTTGGAATGAGAAAATAAATTGAATAGCCAAAGCAATCTTAGAACAAAAAGAACAAATCTGGAGGCATCACATTACCAAACTTCATACTATACTACAAAGCTATCGTAACCAAAACATCATGGCATGTAAGAAAAATAGAGAAATAGACCAATGGAACACAAGAGAGAACCGAGAATAAAACCATCTACATACAGGCAACTGGTCTTTGACAAAGCAGACAACAGCATACACTGGAGAAAAGAAGCCCTGTTCAATAAATGGTGCTGGGAAAATTGGATAGACACATTCAGAAGAATGAAACAGGACCCCTATATCTCACTGCTTACAAAAATTAATTCAAGATGGATAAATGACTTAAATGTAGGGCATGATACCAGTAAATGTAGGAAAAGCTCTTCTAGATATTGGCCTAGGCAAATTATTTATGAAAAAGACCTCAATGGCAATCACAACAACATCAAAAATACATAAATGGGACTATTAAATTAAAAAGCTTCTGCACAGCCAAGGAAATAATCGACAGAGCAAATAGATGACCTACAGAATAGGAGAAAATATTCACAATCTATACATCAAATAAAGGGCTAATATCCAGAATCTACAAAGACCTCAAACAAATCACCAAGGGAAAAAAACAAAAAACAATCCCATTAAAAAGTAGACAATAGACATAAACAGAAGTTTTTCAAAAGAAGATAGACAAATGGCCAGCAAACACACGAAAAAATTGGTCAACATCATTAATCATCAGGGAAATGCAAATTAAAACCACCATGAGATATCACCTCACCCCTGTTAGAATGGCTTTATGAAAAAGTCCAGAAACAATAGATGCTGACATGGATGTAGAGAGAAAGGAACTCTTATACCCAGTTGGTGGGACTGCAAATTAGTACAACCTTTATTTTCGCAAGAGTAAAATGCTCCAATATTAATGATGATTTAAAAAGCTCTATTAAATACTTCACAATTGAGTTATTTCAAATAATTAAATAAATAGCAAAGTATATTAATGTTTAATGTGACTGTTAAGAAAGTATTTTCATTACATAAATTTTGGGAAGACTGTTATAGGCTTTTTGAGCCAAGAAATGTTTTTCTTAAAAATGTAAATAATTGTAAATCAAGAAGAATACAGGCTAGCCTGTGTCAAAATTCTGATCTCTATATACTAGGTCATTAAACATGAAATGTCTGATTTTGAATTAAAATTAGTTTACTATATCTCAAACAAGAAGCAGTACAATTAATCAAAGTATGTGCCTAAATTATCGGCACAGTTTTGCCATTTTAATGGTAGCTTTTTTATGCCAGCAGTGAAGAAGCCTGGAGAGCAAGTGGCAATGAAACTGTGGAAGGCGTTTTCCACAGCTTGCTGAGAATTGAATATTTGTCCTGGCAGGTAGTGGTCCAAAGCCGGGAAGAAGTGGTAGTCAGCTGGTGCAAGATCTGGTGAAATACGGCGGATGACAGAGAGTTTCCAAGTCCAGCTTCTGTAGTTTGAGCAGTGTTGTTTGTGCAGCATGTGGTCTTGCAAGAGGATTGGCCTGTCTCTACTGACCCATCTCGGCTGCTTAATCACAAGCATCCTCACCATTTCACCCAACTGATTGCAGTAGACATCCGTTGTCATCGATTGACCAGTTTTCACGAAGCTGTAGTGGATAACACCAGGGCTGGACCACCAAACAGAAAACATTAGCTTTTTTTGATGAATATTCAGTTTTGGACTGTATTTCTGCATTTCATCTTTATCTAACCATTGTGCTGAACGCTTGCAATTGTCAAAAAGAATCCGTTTTTCATCACACATAACAATACGGTATAGAAATGGTTCACCTTTATGTCGTGACAGCAAAGAAAGGCAAGCTTCGAGACGATTTCTTTTCTGGTGTTTGTTTAATTCATGCGGTACCCATCTATCCAGCTTCTATACCTTGCCCATTTGTTTCAAATGGTCCAATATTGTTGGAATAGTAATGTCAAACCTTGCTGCTAATTCATGCACAGGTTGAGATGGATTTGCTTCCACTACAGCTTTCAGCTCATCATTACCCACCTTGGTCTCAGATCACCCACATGGCTCATTTTCAAGAATAAAATCATCAGAGTGGAACTTCTCAAACCATCAACGTACTGTACGTTCATTAGCCACAACCTTCCAAAACACTTTGTTGACATTTCGAGCTGTCTGCATGGCATTGGTTCTACGACAGAATTCATAATATTAAAAAATAATACAAATTTTTGATTTATTCATGGTTTCACAAAAATTACTCTAAAAAATAAATTTGAAAGATAATTACAAGCCAAAATGTGTGTTTGAAAGAACAAGGATGTACCTTTGCAATAAAAAAAAAAAAACCCCATGAAGTATCAAAGTAAAATGTCAGAGATATCAACTGTCAAACCTAGTACTTAACCAAATCGGACATTGCATACTTGATAACCTAATAACATAAAAGTTTAATTTGTAGCATTTATAATAAAAATAACTGTTAATAACTTTATTTAACTTTAAAATATTTAAATCATTAAGGTCAGGGATGCTTCAAGAAAAAGCACCCCTTGGAAATTCCTCACATTGAATAGTTAGTGATGAATTAAAAAAATAGAATAATCACTCTGACATCTAAAAAATATTAAAAAGAGAAAAATACCCAAAAGGATGTACAACAGTATACATGGTAAATTTTATTTTTTAAAAATTCAGAAATTATTAATACAAAGCGTATAAATGTTAAAAAGTTAGAAAAAATAAGTTAGCCAAGGCGATTGATCAAATTTATGTCCAGGCAGCCAAGACTGTCACCTTTGACAGCTGAAGTGGAAGCAGAAGTGGCCAAAAATGTGTTAAATGGAATTTGCTTCCTTACCAAGCACCCATAGCTCCTAAGATTGGTTTTTGCCGAAGCTATTACCGAGATGACCAAGAACAAGCTAATGAAGACTCCAAATTCTACTAAAGTCCACTCCAATATGAGAGCATATTTCATTATGGATTTCAATAACCTAAAGGGCGAATCTCTTATTCCACCTTCCCCGAGGTCAGGGCTCTCACATAGTATGCTCCACACAGCTGATTTCAGATATCATCCATAATGGGTTAACTGAGCCATACACCACTGATATTATAGTGGCATCCCTACCTACTCAGCATCCTGGTCTGATGCCACGCAGGAAGGGTAGAAGTCTTGACAATCGTTAGTTCTTCAGTATTATGATAGCAGTTGGAAACCCTAAGTCAACTGCTGTTGTAGTACACCCCTCTGAAAAGCAATCCAGAGG